>OY759267.1:53396584-53604084 GCA_963662155.1 Lamellibrachia columna
CAATGATGTATTCATGACAACAACAAGAACACAAATAGTTAAAATAATTACTGTTTCAGCAAAGAATACATCGTAAAAACAACAACGCTTACTGCTACTAAACAGAAATCACATCGCTACCATCAGAACACAACAATCGGTTGATCTGACGTTTGAATAACTTCGAATGCGATCAAGCATGCGTTGGCCTAGATACGCGATGAAACCATCACATATATCCCTTAAATTAATAAATACATCTCAACATGGGTTCCTAAAAGCACGGTCATGTCTAACCGATTTCTTGTTTTTTTTGGAAGAAATTACAAAGTAGGTAGATGACGGATCACCAGTGGATGTTGTCTACTTAGATTTTCTGAAAGCTTTCGATAAAGTGCCAGATTTTCAGAAAGCGTTCGATAAAGTGCCACATCATAGATTGTTACTTAAACTAAAAGCCCATAGTATAGGTAATGATGTAATCAACTAGATAGAAAAGTGGCTTACACACAGAGAGTAATAGTAGATGGTGAGATTTCAAACTGGGAATCGGTTTTGAGTGGGGTACCACAGGGATCAGTATTAGGCCCTATACTGTTATTAATATATATAAATGATTTGGAAGATGACATATCTAGCAAAGTACTAAAATTTGCAGATGACACAAAAGTATTCAGAAAGGTTACTAATGATACAGATAAACAAAGTTTACACGATGATCTAGATAAATTAGTTCAATGGTCAGAAAAATTGCAAATGTTATTAAATTTTGGGAAGTGTAAATGTATACACATAGGACATGGAAATATGGATGAAGAATGTAAAATGGGGGATGCTGTACTAGAATCAAGGTAGAACCACACAAGAAAAGGACTTAGGTGTAACATTTAGTGCTAACATGAAAGTTTCAGAGCAATGTGGGATTGCTGCTTCGAAATGAAATCAAATTCTAGGGCTAATTAGGAGAACTATCACGTATAAGGAGAAACAGCTAATTGTACCCTTGTACAAAGCAATAGTTAGACCACATTTGGAATATTGTATTCAAGCATGGAGGCCGTATCGTAAAAAAGAAGTAGACAAGCTAGAAGGAATACAACGAAGAGCAACTGAAATGATTCCAGAATTGAGAGACCTTAGTTACGAAAGTCGCTTATAACAATGTGGTTTGACAACACTAGAGACCAGGAGACTAAGAGGAGACCAAATAGAAGTGTTTAAAATAGTGAACGGTTATGAGGATGTTGATAGGAATATGTTCTTCAAACTTAAAGAAGGCAGTAGAACCAGAGGACACAAAGCAGCATTAGTTAAAGAGCAGTGTAGGTTGGACATGAGAAAGTATTCTTTCTCACAGAGGGTGATAAATGAATGGAACAAACTGCCAAATGATTGTGTTAATGCTAGTAGTGTGAATATGTTTAAAAATAGAATCGACAGATATCTAATAACGGCGGGCTACACACAGATGATAAAACTGTTGAACTCTCGATAAGCCAATGGCTTCCTTGTCCACTTGCCATCTGGAACTTGTTGTTCGAGTGGGCAATCTTGTTAAATCACATGTAATCAGGCTCTGGTGGGTTGGACACGTTTGCCCTACGCCAAGAAAGAAACATTGCTAGCGAAGCATTCAAGCAATATTTCAAAGGACAGCAGATGAAAGGACGGTCAGAGGCAGAGCGACGAGAGGACGGATAGAGGCGGAGTGACCAGATCAGATATGATACAGGGCTTTCGACGTTGACGGCAGAGATGCATGCAATATCATATTTTAGAGCAGGGTACATACACAACCAATATATAATCTGATCCATTAATTTATAATCCTCTGTGATAATTATTACTTTCTTATACCCAATCTACATTGTTCTTTTACTAACACTACTTCGTGTCTCCCAGACTCCAGTTCTACATTCCCTGAAAAATACTCCTATCAACATTTAGTCTCGCCATACCCGTATACGCTGGCATACTACCGTTTACAAAAAAATAATACTATATTGTCTATACCCAATAACAGAATCCAGAGTTCTGACACCATCAAAGAGTCGACATAGGCAATGCATTTATTTACCGAACGGACGTCCGTGTAAAATTTATTCGAATACAGGTTATACTGATAAAAGTTTAGTCTCATTTGATGAGATGGCCAAATCCCCGAATGAGAGTCTAATCATTATATAACATGTGCACCCAGAATTTGGGTGAATATATAACGGAACCTACACTCCAATTCCAGGCTCTGGTGTGTGCAACAAACGGTGGCGCCACATGCCGGAGTTTAGATAATCGACAATATGCATTAATACACGTCCAGCCACCAGAAAACGTGAGGTCACACAGACAGCAAGATTATTTCCAATTTGTTCTTTTTCCCAGGCAATTTAAAAAAAATCCTACTTGACTATGTAACTTTATTTTGAAATCTATATGCCCAGTGTTTCTAACGAAACAATCACAAATTTGTAATTTAATGACTGCGTGCTGTTATAAAGTGAGTAATGTAATCCATTCTATATCTTGATAGCCAACATTGTATAAAATATTCACACTTGTAAGACAAAAACATCCATCATGCATCTTTTACTGATTTTGTGTCCAGGTTATGGAGTATTTTTGGTGCAGCTAATTTTTATTAAAGAGTAGCTTGTAGATTTTTTCAAGCAGTAATTTATTATTTTTTACCATTCAATGCACACACAAATCACTTTGGGTCTCGTGAAAATCACTAACAATCAGTTGTCCTATCACACATCAGTCACTACATTTTACATAATTACATCAACCAGCCGAACAGCAACTCGTACATACAAGAGACACTCAGATATTTTGGCAAGACACCACCAACCCTTGTAAAACATCTCGATAAACATGTATAGGTTAGAAAATATAATAGCATCGTCCATCTTCAGACTAAATAGTGATTTCTAATATGTACAATGACACCAAATATTCAAGCATTGAAATAAAATACATTTACACGACTGATGAACGACGACAGATTCGGACTCATGCAATCACTCAACATTTATCTACAATCACAAACTGTCGTGGACAAATGAAACAAATGTACAAGATTCTTAATGTCAGTCACTGCTTTTGACAAAATAACTTGAATGTTGGACATCACACACAAGAATGATGCAACATGCATCTACTTTCATGCAAACTATTGCATGCAGAAAACAAATGTAAAGCATTTGTTAGACAGTAATTATCTACGTGAAACATAACAGCCACTCATTATGACAAATTTGCCAACTATGATCAACGTATGGCTACAGAATTCATGAAAAGTAGATTGAAGCAGGTATCTGTGTATTGAAGATATGGCACCGACTGAAAATTTGCATATTAATACAGTTATCTGGCTCATCACAAATTTGAGGGTCTATGAGTCTTCTAGTACATTATTAAAGCAAACCTAAAAGATGGACCAGGGCATATAAATTTACACCATTTGGAGGAGCTGTGTAGCTACAATCATTACAAAAATACAAACAATTAACAAAGCAAAACATCTCCGTACTGAATGCATGAAAACAACATGGCTACCCCGTCACTCACTTTTTGTTCCCCACTGTTCTTGCTTTTGAAATATTTTGCTTTGTTAATTTTTATTCTTTTGTAATGACCATGGTTTGATGGCTCCTCCAACAGCTGTATATATATATATATGTGTATGTATATATACATATGTGGGTATATATATATGGCTGTAAACTATATATATATATATATATATATATATATATATATATAGCTGTACATTACATATATACCTGGATCCGTTACGTTGTCCCCCAGACTCTTAATTATTTCGGTTTCAATTTAACCTGAAAGCAGAAACCATGTATCTCTGCTTCTTCAGTCTTTTAACCAGAAGCCTCAACCATAAAATACTTCCAAAACACTAACACGTAATATGTTAATACTCAAGAAGTGAAAATTAAATCATTAAAAATTATTCTCAGACCATTATGAACAATGCTCAGTCGCACCTAAGACTACATTTTTAAATAGTGCCCTAACTATGCCCTGTTTCACAAGTTTACAAAGGATAAAATGCCCTAATTAGAAATTTCTTCAAAGGGGTTAAGGTGCTCGGATGGGGGTCAAACAGCAGGACTTCATAATTTTCCCGGAATACATCCTCGAACCATCAAAACTACATCTCCTAACATGTCTTCGGTAACATGTCCTTGCGAATGAAATACGGTCTTGTGCACTGATAAATTCAAATTCAATAAGAATTATTGACATTTAAAGCAAAACGTACAGCTGAACATACTCCGACCGAGACACTACCTCCCACATCTGGTGTTCCAGGAAACATGGCGTCATTCCCTGTCTCACAGGTACAGTGCTTCATTTCAGAATAAACACCTTCAGACGACTGGTTGTCAATCACAGACATGCATGCACATGGCACCAAACATGCATCCAGACATCAGTAGGAGGCTGCAGACCTATGTACAAAGTGACCGCCACTGACCACACACAGACATATGTACAATGTAGACACTCGTGCGTGGAGAGTGGCCAAGCATCCGCCCTGATGACCAGTCATTCCTTCAACATCTGTCCATAGCGCAAACAAACTGCGCCAATCGTCTCATGGCTCTGTGTACGCTAGCGTGCGCCGTTCGCAGCCTGACGGTCACAAAGCACTTCCTCAAGTCTCTTGTGGACAGCCGGACTGGCCTTCGGACAGAACCGCTTGACTGGGCTCTCTTGGACGCCCTCGTCGGCCAGCGCCAGTCGCTTGCCACTGATGTACGTCCGGTCATTCTTCCGCAACATGATGTTGATCGCACGGAGATCCTGAAACAGCGACATTCGTAGAGACACTGTAGCCATTACACCATCTACGTTCTCTCAAACTACCCGGTATGTATACGTTCCCCCAAGTGAATTCAATGTGTCCTTTTGCTGTGAACCAGTGTTAAAAAGCTACGTTCTTATATAGCACTTTACCCTTCACCCACCCACAGACCTGGTCATTCGTATGCCAACTCGACTTCGCAGGGAAGCATTCAGCCACGCTGCAATTACAGATCACAAGACTATTCGTTCACATATCCACTACTGTCTACATAAAGGTAAGTGAACTGGAGCAACGTGGAGTGAACTACATTGCCCAAGGTTTGAAATGGCAGCAGGTGGACCCAAATTCTCTTGATTGAGGATCCACTGTCATAACCAACCTGCCCCATTGTTAGGTGGTTCGTCTATACTAAAAGCTGAATAAATTACGTGGGGTTGCAAGCAATTCCTCCATACTTTTCTAGTAGCAAGAAACAGAATATGGATGTCTTCATAGGCTTTTGTTCGACAGATTATATCACTTGTCTAAGCTAATAACAATTTATCATCATTCAAAATACAGGTACCAATTCATGGCTAAAGTGTACGAAAAAATTTCTGTGTGACTTCTGTCAATTCGTAACACATTTAATAACAGAATAGGTTGTTTAACAATTACAGCAATTTCTTAAATCGGTACCACAGAATGCTACTGCACAGCTGAAATTCAGACAAGAAATCACTTCATACACATAAATCCTGTTAACAACAATATTTGCCACTGTTATTATTATTATTACAACTGTCATTTCCGAACACCACACCTTGGCTGGACTTCGGTTGAAGCAGTAGAGCATCTTGGTCTGTGGTGTAATGATCTGAGTCATACCCTTGTGAGGTGACACGTACACGGAGTGCTTGCTCGATACTCGACGGGGCGATTGTTGATGTGGCTGTACCACGGGCAGGGGTGAAAGGATGGGCACGCCAGCCTGTTAGCACAAAGTGGGTACAATCAACCAAAGATGTCAATAATATTACGTTTGTGAATGTTTTTTGTTACGGCTTAGTTCCTGATCCATACGATCTTTCCTTACTACATTTTTTTTTGTATTAAAGTTTATGATTAGCACATTTCGACGCAAACATTATTTAATAAAACATATTTTATATTTAAAAACAAATAACTTACCCCATTTTGTGTAAATTTCAAAGCAAAGTTTTTAATTCTTTTCACGTAGACCTGCAAGAAAACGTAACCGACATGAAATCATTTCTCAAAACACGGACACCTGCTACAAATGAATGAATCGACACAGGCGAATTGGGACAGTCGAGGATTAAGACACTACAGAAATCCTACGTGCCAACTAACTGTAACTTTTACGGATTTTCTGAAAATTCACAGTTCTACAGGAATTGGAGATATTCTTTACGGTTTCGTGCATTTTGAACAAGGCTTTTTGGGGATATGCAACCTTTCAAATAACCGTTCATCAGTTCAATACACCGCCATACTACTTTTCACAGCAAGCTCCTATTGAGCATGTTCGGCAAGCCAGTTTACGACCCGTAAAAAAGATGATTATGATTGCACCAGACAATAGGGAAATATATTATCACAACACAGAGAACCAGATCCAATATGAATGCCATACAGCCAATAAAAACTGCTTATGTCAAGTGAATTGCAAAATATTGCTACATGGCCTCGACGAATCTAAAGAGAGACATTCCAACTTCACTTGCAAGTAAAATTACAGGTTTATGAAGATGTGATTTCAACTAACCGCGTTGTAGAACTTGATGAGATCACCGCGATCCTCGCCACGATCTTCAAACTCGAAGGAAGACCCGGTCCCTGCCAGCCGGGTTGGTGTGGGAGGCTGGCTGTCGGGTTCTGCCACGGGAAGAGCACTCGACGACCGGATGAGACTGAGACGGTCCATTCTTCCTGCAACAACAGTGTAGACAGGAATAAACATGTGGTTTATGTGAAACAACATAGAATAAAAAATAATTGTTGTTTATATGATCAGAGCAACATGTAGTTGTTTACATCAGAGCAACAATAATACATATATATATATTATATATTCGACACTATTTTGTTGTGTTGGTTTATTAAATTTTTTTCATAGTGTTGAATTATTGTTTATAATGTGTACAAATAATGTAATGTGTAGTTTGCATTGTGCAGTGGATCTGAATAAATAGCATAGATCTTGAACCTTGGAAACCGAGTGACTGCCACGCACTGATCTGCTGCAATAGCACTCTTAAGATCTGACATAGTTTGTTACCGTCACTCACTTTTGTCTCGGTCCTCTCGATCTTTTTCTGCCACCACCACAGGAGAGCTCGACCCACTCGCTCCATTTTTGCTGCTTTCACTGCTGCCCGATGATCGACGTTGCCGGCTGTTTAGTAACACGCTGCGGTAGACCTGTGAACAAAACGACCGCAGTTTTAATAATCCCTGAGCATCATCTAGAGCTAGGTTGTTTAAAAAAATGCATATGGTATGTGTGTAGTTTTATTAACACCCAATGCTTGCCATTTGTCAACTGTTTTACTGCTATTAAAAATACTGTTGACCTAGCCGATATCTAATCTGGGAATATGATTGACAAGTTTGAAATAATCTTAACATTAAAATCTTAAACGTAATGAGTACATATTTTTTAAACACACCTTCATCAAATTTATTTTTGCTTGACATCATGAAATAATAATTGTTTGCCTATAAAATCCTATTTGGAATGTAACAGATGTTTTGAACTGGCCGCACAAAAATGTATTAATCATAAGTATACGTAATAAAGCAGTTTTTGTGGATAAAAACTAAAACAGACGCCTTAAATTAGATAAATAATAATTTAATAAATATAAACCATATCAAATATTGTCGTTCATTTGTTATACCAATAAAATAAAGTAATGAATTTAAATAAACATTTCAATGTGAATTTTATTTGCGACACAGTTACAATTGTTGAAAGTAACATTATGTGTGATGCCGACGTTTCGCGCACACTGGTCACTGCCCTGGGCCTGGCATGGTATGCTGGTCACTGCCCTGGGCCTGGCATGGTATGCTGGTCACTGCCCTGGGCCTGGCATGGTATGCTGGTCTCAATAAGAATGTCTCGGCACATTATATTGTCAATCAGACTGTCTGCTTCCTTAGTATCACCAGTATGAAGAAAATTGACGAAATATCCTGACTCCATGATTCTTGCAACGTCATCCGCCACCTTTGCTTTGGTGTATCCCTGGTATCCACCAAAATACTGACGTCATTAAACGTGAATTATCCAATAGGCACCCACGTTACAAATGCAAGGGGTTTCCCGTGGATGTGCGAACTTCACTTTACCTTAGCACCAATTTGTCAGTGATTTGTATTTCTATCGTATTAGCATAGATTAGTAAGTACTGTAATGTGCGTCACTAATACAGTCTGACCCAGCCGTGGGGTGGAGCCGATAACTTGCGCATTTTGTATTGAACTGAATCGGCTGGAAGCATTTTGAATTGGTGGTCGCCAATAAAAAGGCCTTAACTTCAAACACTGCCCTAATGCAACACTCACATGGCTCTGTGCTTGAGGCTGCATTCGGTAACATTTCATGATGTCTTGAAACGACTGGTCCTTGTCAGTAACCTGAAAACCCCACAAAACTCTCACAACTCCACAAACAGGCTCATTATCAGATCACCGATCACAGTGAATCAGTCTCATATATGAAACATACATGAAAATTATATACTTAGCATGTGTTCTGTCCTTTATCAGGAACTATATCATATGTTCTGTACCTTCAGTATACACAATGTTTCCATTTCATGCATTTTTAACTGAATTTTTTTAGTTTTATTTATCATACATCTAATCACGGTTAGGTCCAATGATGCAAAATCAAATCGATTTCACTTCACTTGCTTTTAATTTAAAAAAATCTCAAATCAATTCCAATTACATATGGAGGACCAACTATTTATTCCTAAAGTTTATTCAGTACTTATCAATTATATCATATGTGTGCTACTAATTTTTTTTATTTTATGAGTCAGCACGTTTTTAGAGAACGTTAGTTATTTAAAAAAATTATATACAGTATTTGATCTAACAAGGGTATGGCACGCTTGAAAAATATTGGGCTATGGAAAAATGTCAAGGAATCTGTTATATAAGCGTACACCAAATTTTTCTCTCTAGAGAATAATGTAAATGCTTAACACTAGTGGTATCATATTGTAGAACAACTGAAAAGTGATGCCAACTATTTAACACCAGATGGCGCCACTTCAGTTGTTCCACACTAGTAAAATTACAATAATTATGGATCCTGCTGATTAAAAATGGGGATGTATGCTAATTAGGGCATGTATGCTTAATTGGTCGAATACGGTAATTGTAGCAAATACCCACAGAATTACAACTATGGCAAAATTTCTAAAACAGAATCAACTACAACTGAAGCATTTGCCTGTAATCAGTTACATCCTATGACATAATTCGACCAGGCCCATCGTGTAACACCAGAACAAAGAAACACGAAGCAAACTCAACAGGTAGAACACAAAAACTGATGAGAAACTTCACGCGAATCGACAAAGGTCAAACATGATTAATGTAGCAGCTAGAATGAAGTTTTTTGAAAAAATTACTCAAAATGTGTTTCCTCCGTATTCCAATAGCTTTGTATGTTTACTATCAATGATGTGCACTTTTATAACAATACCTCTAAATTAGTTTAATTCACAGACAGTCTTTGATGGCCATTTACAAGAAATGACATTTTGACAATGAGAAAGTACAACTCTTGAATTTAAAAAAGCTAGGGTCATCTGGTTTGGATTACTGTGTTCACCTGCATATTCTAAAAATAAAATTGTCAACAATTTTGTTTTGTGCAATATCTTGGGGGTAGTGAATAAAAATGTGTCGACAAATGTAACAAATGGGGGATCTGGCATTAAAATGTTCAATATGTTTCACTCAGAAAAACCCAATTTAAAGTTCGGGCATAAAAAATTACACTAACTCTGCAAATCCATATCCAGCTGCCGTTTCTCCCCTTAAAACTGCTTCCTTAACTGTTTTAGCCTACCGCAAATCCGGTTCATTGGTGTCCAAATATGTAGTGCATAAATAGTTTATGTAACATCCGTAGTCAATTAAAAAATTCTTATTTTTGTTCAAATCATCGAAAGGATTGACCTTAGTCCATCCACTTTCTGATCACATGACAAAGTTATGAAATTTCACCAAGGAAGAAAATCATGATTTTTCAGCATTTCAATTTTCACTTCAGTTAATGCTTGAACAAGCATTAACAAAGCATTAACTAATTTAATAGTTTGTCTGATGATTTTACAAAAACTACATACAAAAGTTGCACAAATGAGCTAGCATGTCGCAGTGGATACTAGGTAGGTTTGTTTTTTTAAGCACCTTTAACCAAACATGAGCACCCCACTGACCTTTGCGATGACATAGATGGCACACATAATAAGCTGGTCAAGATGTCGATCCTGCATCAGATTCACGTGGTGGATCATGCAGTGCTCGAAGCACGTCCACATCTTGCTCCGCAGCTCGCTGTCAATGTCTAGCCGTTCACACAAGTCTCGCAGCCGCACGCTCGCAAGATGGTACACCTGACAGCAAAACACATACGTTGATTCAGTGACATTTATGCCACAAACGCATCACCATTAACACAATTCATTATGGTACCTTTTGGAAAAGATATCTATGATACATATAGGAACACAATTCACAAACCTTTCTGTAAAACAGAGCCAATGAGCCAGTCTTCTTTGGCTTCACTGGCTGGCCAGCCGATGACAACAACGAAGTTGTAACTGACGCTGTCTTAGTTGACTGCGCTGTTGCCATGGTAATGCTGCTGGTTGCTGTGGCAGCAGACATCATCTGGACAGGGATTAGCACCTGCAATATGCAGCAAACGCAACTAGTTATGATATACTAATATCCCAGATGCGTATCTGAACATATGAAAATAATAATAATAATACATGTCATTTTAGAAAGGAAAATTACATGTATCAATAATGCATATTTTTAGCGTTAGGTGAATTTGTGCATTCTTTCAGCCAGGGCTGAGTTTGATTACAATTGTCAATTACAGTGCTCTAAAAAACTCAATGTAACTGTTTACAAATTACAATACACACTTGTTGGCCATTCTCCATCACGGCTGCCTGCAAGGTCACTAGTGATGTCGTCCGATTCTCACTGGACGTGATGGCAGGACCGCTGCCAAACAACTTCCTCTTGGCAGTGCCCACGACGGGAGAATTGAACCGTTCGACAAGTGACGGTCCCGCGGGAGATTGAAGCAGCTCTAAAAGACAGCAACAGTGCACTGTCAACCAATGTGTCATGGACATGTGACATGGCTTATCTTCAGTCTGGTGAGAAAGGTGTTGAGAGGCGCCAAAAATGTTAAAATGCTACTAAGCATAGGCTTGGAAATTATATATGAAATTAGCAATTAATAAATACATTTATTTTCGATTATCCTACACTTTTTTAACCCGGTTAATTTGAAAAAGTTACCATTTTACTGTCAACTTTCACAAATAAAGAACAATATAACTGCAATGAAACAATTTTAACGGCATAATTACAAACTACATTTTTTTGCTCTGTAGCAATATTTTTTTTTTATTAAAACAACTTTAACAAGCTTCCCTCAATTTCTAACTATACATTTTTATCGTCCCTTTAAAGCATATATTAATAACTTGTATAAAGATATATATATGTTCATATAACGAAAAAATATATATTGCTGAATGCACCTCCTCGTGCCCTTCTCAGTCTTACCTTTTGTGCCGCCAGCTATCCGCCTTACCGCCGGGTGCATGGGCGGTGACGTGACCTGAAGCGGAGGAACTGCGCCTTCTTTCTCGATCTGATTCGGTAACGACACCTGGTGGTAAACAGCATTTCAACTTTTAATCTTGAGTAAATAACACTGCAACAAACGTTGATTAGGTCGAGCCTTATCAAATGTAGTTGATCAAATATCAGTCCGCCAGGGTGAAAGATAAAGTAGTTAGGTTTGTTTACCTCTTCCACGGACGGGATGACACAGTTCTGTTGCTTCATACAGTCCCACAACGCAGAGTCAGACTTCCACGCGTAACTCTCCAGGATTGTCTCCTCAATCTAAACGATCACAAACAGAAGGGAATGTAATAACATTTCAACATCACCTAAAGATAACTGTTGGTATCTTTGCTTATCATCCTTAGTTCATATTCACCCATCTGTTGAGAACTCTAAAAAGGTTTACCGATTTTAGATTGCCTAAACCTTTGATTGTGACACGCATCTGAATTCGTGTGGCTGAGGAGTTTGGCACAACAGAAGTCTTTGAATTGTGTTGTCATTGTAAATCTGTTATGGCGCTATACAACCACACCAATAAATGTGAAACTTAGAAAAACAAATGACAACTTAAACAGGTGCCAAGGGCCTGGACTTCAGTTCATGTTAGTGTCGCTACAATTTGAGGAAGTGACAAATTTGTGAATGTAACAATTATTGGTGCATGTAACTTGGTTGCAAAAAGATTACTGTAATAAGAAGGATCTGTAGCAGGTATAGAATAACAAATATCTGTGGGTGAAAATAAACTTGAGGACACACAATACTCCATCAAGTCAACATACATGATTGAGATGTTTGACGACGTCTCTGGACAGAGAATCCTCGGCTCTGATGAGGATCTCGATGACTTTGTAGAAGTAGAACGGACTGATGTCAAAGACATCAATAATCCACGGGAACATTCTGAAATAGTAAAACATGCAGATATAAAAACAAACTTGCGAGAATAGTGGTTCACATGAATGGGTGTTGCGGTGTACGACTATAATCACGTCATCAACATTGCAACTTGTTGATGTAATGCAAATGTCACCTTGCTCTGAACAAGTGAACATTTCACGCAAACTGCAACGACCCCCCCGCTACATAAACTGAATTATATCAACCTGTGTGCAACTTTGTATTCGCAAGGTGACACTTTAGTCATCATAACGCAAAAAGACATCCTTATGAGATGTGATCAGAAATTTTGTTTTTTAGTACATCGATGTACAACGTTAAACGAAAGAGCTGTTACCCCTACTCCCCCGTCAACCAGTTTTGTGTAGTGTTGTACATCAGTGTTTTGAGATCCTCCCTCACTGAAACTGATGTATGTGTAAAACATTAGACACGTCACTAAATATACCAGTCAATAGAATGTATCTACACTGCAATTCCATTTTCTGTCTGATGCTATGGTAAGGCTGAAATAAAGACGAGACTCGTGGTGCAGTCATAACTCACCGTTGGGAATTATACGAGAAGATGACGATCTCAAGACAGCAGCTAAAGAGGGAACGATGGAATATGTCCTGCTCCAGCAGGTTCTGAAAGCAAAAAAACACTCAATTTAAACACTGACTGGTTTCCCTCACTTTATAACACTACCAACAACACAATATATGCATAACACACAAACCCACAGCAGACATTGCAGTACAAAGTAGATATATAAAAATAACCAGAAGCTTTGTTAAATATCCATTGGTCTCAGGTACAGATAAAACAATGCTGTAAGAACAAAGCTGTGGAAGGCTACAGGGTGAACATAAACCGTCCGTTCCTGCTTGCATCCATGCCCTTCCCCAGGGACAATACAAGTCACTTCCTCATCGCGCCCTATGACAGTCACGCCAGTACTGCCGTACCAAATGTCATGTGACTCACCGATAAGTCAGGTGGTTTGCCGTCCCGTGGCCGCAGTCTTCGCTTTTCGCTCTGCAGAATGTTCTCAAGCACCTTATAGAGCAGACACTCTGCTAGTTGAAGCCTCTTCCTCGCAAAGTCCGCAAGCGAGGCTGACCGATCATCAGACTGCTGGAATACAGCAAAGTGATGTGTCACATAGCCTGATTGTGACAATCCCAACGAAGACTCAAGACAACTATATATATATATATATATATATATATAATACAATGTATAATTTGTGACTGCGAATTCCATATAATGAAATGTATAATTTGTGACCGCGAATTCAATGAGATAAGTTGATTTTGAAAACGTATGCTAATGTAAAAGAAAAGAAAGCGGCAGCCATTTTTAAATGTCCAGTAACCTCCAAAAAGATCGTTCAATTGTAAGCACATGCCGACTCCAAAATCCATCATACTTGATATCGTCTTGTCCGGAAGTTTACCCTCGACCCAGATATAGCATCCTCGGTCGCCTAGACTATAATGCTTAGCCTCTATCTGGAATTAAATTTATGTGACCGATGACCAAATAAGGGAAGGTTACGCGATCTACAGCTCATTATAATAGTTGCATCCAATGAGCGCGTGGTGTGTTGATGACAGCATCATCAACCAATCAGTGTAGCTTCCGGGGACGCGCAGAATAGTAAACAATATGGAGTCGTGATGACCGCATTTGGAAAGAAAAAGCCTGGAGCAGGAAGACGACGCGGAACAGGTTTGTAAATATACAGTGCACAATCGTAGCGGTGAAAATCTTAGTTTATCACTCTAAAATTACCGTTAATGGACGATGTAAACAACTGCGATCATGATTAACTGGGAAGGCCACGAAGACAAAGAAGTGATTTGCATGATGTATGCCTCATAGCTTCGCATTTGACAATAATGTAGGCTAAATATATTATTATAATAACATCTATTACACTGTGTGGCTATATTAAATATACTTTTTGAAGCGTTTTGGTTCACAAAGCTAGATGTTAGGCAACTAATTTTTTATAGATTAGACATTACTACACAAGACTTTAGTGAGTCACTGAGTGTAAATAATCAGAGGTAGTTGTAATAACTAGTTATATATAAGTGTGACTGCATTTTATAATTATCTGCGTTCACTGTTTCAGCTCCAATTGAAGAGGTTTCAGCTCCAGTTGAAGAGGCGTCAGTATCTCTGACTAATCTACAGTGTACATCAGCCAGTCGCAGAAAGATTGTATTGCTATCTCCACGACGTGCCGATTCTGAGACTGCTTCCACTTCCGACTCAGGTGGCCACTTCGTGATGCTCCACACAGTGATGTCCACAGAGCAGTCAGACAAGGCTACGCGTGACATCAACGGACATAAAGGGATATGCCATCCACCTTCTTCTGGCATGTGACAGCTGCAACGCGACACTGTCCAGCAAGTTCTCATCACCACAGATACCAACGAGTGCCAACCCAACACGACAGCCCTACACGATTAACCACCTTGCTGTGCTGGCAGCTCGTGAGGGAGGCATCAACTGGCTTGGTTAGGATGACAACATTGATGAATATCAAGGGTGGCATTCATCACAAGACGTTCAGCAGGATCTCCAGCACAATCCAGCAGAAACTGGTGTATGGAACAGCCTATGATGCACTACAGGAGGCACACAGCATCGTTCATCAGGTACACCGAGACATCTATGGAGAACGTGAGGGACCATTGCAGCTGTCTGTCAGCTTTGATGGCTCGTGGAAAACCAGAGGTTTCCATTCCAGGTTCGGTGTGGGATTCGTTATCGAAGTGCTGACAGGTCTTGTGATTGACTACACCGTCAGATCCAAGTACTGTGTTGAATGTGAACTTGTGGGGAAGAGGTTCGCTGGAGATGATAAAGAACGGTGGCAGCAGCTACACAAAGACAGCTGTGATGTCAACCACACTGGCTCCAGTGGTGCAATGGAGACTGAGGCTGCGAAGGTCATGTGGGCTAGGTCAGTGGACCTGATGGATGCCCAGTACACCACCATCCTAGGCGACGGTGACACTGCAGTCATATCAGCGTTGAACACTTTGCAGCCATATGGTGCTCATGTGGTTGTAGAGAAATACGAGTGTATCAACCACATGAGCAAGAAAATGTACAAGGACCTTGAAACCATTGTCAAGGAGTCTACCACCCATGCGAAAGAAGTACGCAGTAAGGCCAAGAAGACAGCCACAACACCAGCGACCACCAGCCTGAGTGGAAAAGGGAAATTGACAGCAGCAAGGATGAAGAAGTGGTCCCAGTATTACAGAAATGCCATCGTCAAGAACGCGCCAGATGTAGAAGTGACCCAACACGCAATCTGGGTGATCTTCTTCCATAGTATATCAATGGCCGAGGAACCTCACCTCTCACTGTGATCCAGAGTGGTGCTTCTTCCTGCAAGCCACAGCTGAGGGGATGGACCCTGAGCAGAAGAGGAAGGAAGGCAAGCACGACCCACCCCTTCCGAAAGATGCTTCTTAGAGTTTGATACTGCTCTTTGAGCGCTTGACGAAGCCGGACTTATTGAACCAATGCAGGGCCCTTGGTACCTCCAACGCGAACGAATCTTTGCATTCAGTTATATGGAGGACAGCACCAAAGGCAGTCTTCAATTCCAGGAAGACAGTGGAGATTGGTGTTGCCATGGGAATTGTGCAGTTCAACAAGGGGGCACAAGTTCTGATTGACGCAACAGCGGCCGTTGTCCCCCCAGGCTAGCCCGAGTTGCCAGTTGTCAGAGCTGGCAAACAGGATGCAGTTAAATAGCACCCCAAATTGTGTTAAGATATGTTCAGTATAAGCAAAGATATGGCATATGGCCGTTTTCGGGTAGAGGCTAGCCGTAAGTGAATAACTTACCGTTACATACTTCCTACAAAACACTTCGCCCATATCCTTCACCCTTTTCAGGATTTCGTCTTTTGGATTACGTGTACATTCACTGCAACAAACGCATGCCTTGTGATACCATCAGCACAAACAACAACATTCGTGATACCATCAGCACAAACAACAATATTCGTGATACCATCAGCACAAACAACAATATTCGTGATACCATCAGCACAATACTCGTGATACCATCAGCACAATACTAGTGATACTATCAGCACAATACTTCCCCAGCGTAACTTTTCGTTTTTGGTATCAGTGCAAGTTAATTGGCTCCAGCAGTAGTTTTGAATCTGACACGAAGATGTGTCTCAACTGTAGAAAACCTCCAGAGATGGGATCAGGATGGGTTGGTGCATATTCACTGGGATAAGTTCATTTCATAAAAATTTTAATTTGAACTTAATCACCTGATATGGTTATTTTAATTGGGGTGATGACAACTGCATCATAAACAAATTCAACACTTACTTAAATATTTCTACCAGAGTCTCACTCGGACATGTTTTACGCCCTGACAGCAACGAATGGAGCCGACTGACGCTCTGCGTTGCCGTGGAAACAGGCGTAATTGGTGCCTCCCTGTCCTTGAGGTAGTGTCGTCCTGTCAGCGGGGTAGAAGGCGCCAGACTCCTCGTCTGCAACAAACACAATCTTTATATCCAATCATACTGCACCAATGTAGCAAATAGTTTCCATTTTTGTTTATGAATTGCCCCACTGAAAATAACCATTAGTGCATGACTGATCCCCAACATTGATACAAGTTTAAGACTTCCCACATAATTCGATTTTTTCACTAATATTGTATCACACATTTTGTGGAAAAAATCAAACTTATCTAGTAGTGACTATGACATGCTAGCTTGTTTGTGCAAATGTATTATTTAGTTTTGGGGAAATTATCAGAAAAACTAATATATTATTTTTGACCAGATCAAAATCAGCAAAAAATGGCTGAGGTGTGCTGCCTCTATATACTATGATGCTCAACCTGGGGCACACATAGCTCAGGGGGTATGCCAAAGGTTTTCCAGGGGGTACGCAGATGGGTTGGCTGAAGCTAAGTTTACTTGCAGTGGTGCAAAAATGTTGTCAGTTTGTGTGGTACACGAAGGAGAAAATGTCTGTAATACTATTAAATTCACAAAAAACATATTCCTGTCAAGCAAACATTCAACGCTATTAGAAATAAATTATAAATTGCTATGCTCGAATGACCTACAGTTTTCCCAGTTAAGATACTTCCCAACTAAATTACATTACGACGATTGCCTCGTTTCAATGGTTAGTGCTTAACCTATAAGCGTGCGTCAAGTCAAATGCCCCCAATACTAGGCTCCTTGGCCTCTTGTGCCAAGAGTTCGATATAGACCAAAAGGCGCAGCTCTTCCACACTGAGGTCCGTTGGTTTTCACGAGGGAATGCAGTGTCCAGTGTGGTGTCGCAGAAAGATGAGATCACCAGTCTTTGACCATGTCGGCATGGAGCAGTCTCGAAAATAAAAAAAAAACTTTCGAACAAAGGTGGCTCTTCAAGCTGGCATGCTTGAAAAACATCGTTTTCTACCTGAACTCGCTTAATTAATTAACAAGTCATTCCAAGGCCGGTTCACCACGGTGACTGATTTCATGGACAATGTACAAGCATTCATCATAAAGCTAGAGCTGGTGGGACAACAAAATCAAAGGACACTTCAACATGTTTGAAAACCAAAGTGCGGTGCTTCACGTGCCTGTCCTGGGGGGGGGGTCATGTTGAACGAATCCCAATTTTTTTTAGAAAATTATATTTAACTGTACCATTTTCAGAATGCTCCAACCCCCGCCACTTAAAACTGTCTGGGCACTGGACAAGGAGTTTCATACATGCTTCCTGGATCTTGACTGAGCTGGAGTCAAATTTCATCCATTCAGTGTGGACACAGTGGAGGTGCAGTAGGACTTGTTGAAGTTTGTGAATGACTCCACCACACGTGATGCATTTGAAGCTCTTCCCTTGCCAAAGTTTTGGTCTAAGATGAGCGAATTGTTTCCACAAGTAGCTGAAGTGCCCACGAGGGTATTGCATCTACGTATCTCGGTGAACAAGGATTCTCGTCAATGTTCTGCATGTAAACTAAATTAATTTCGTGCCCGACTTGTGTATGATGGACGACCTCCGCGTCTCATCCAAAACCGTTTCCCGAACTGAGACTGGTTTTGACCAGGTAAACTCAGCTCTCACATTGAGGTGGTTTCTTGAATAGCGGTTTCTTATCTTATAAGGTACATATGGCTATTTACAGTGCTGCATGTTATTATCCGATCAAATCTTTTGATGATTTTAATAAAAGTATACTCTCTATTTAAAAAACCGATTGAGCATATTACTTAAAATACTCTTCAACTACAGATCTGAACATCAATGAACCTGATTCGTGATGGGCTAAATCAATCAAGGGGGGAGTTTTTACCAACACTATTATAAATTTACGAGTCACCAGACACAGAATGTACACGACCCTACTTCCATCATAGTACGTAGCACACACCTCATCATATGACTGCCAAAGATTCTTTGACACTTGAATCTTCTCTGTCAGGTCCCCGGCCATTGTGGGGCACAACTTGGCGGGAGTACCGATTTCCGTATTCGCATCGACACCCAGGAAAATGCGCTCGTCGAAGTCGCCCCGATTGAGCACGTACTCTTCGTATTCATGACTCACTGTCTTACTGCGACAAACAACACAGAATGTGATGATTCCTCACACAATCACCCAAATCAGTCACGGAAAGAACCTCACATTCTCAAGCACAAGTCTTCCTGACTTCCCTGTTGGGACAAATATCAACAGGCACATAAACATGTTTTAAAGGCCAACCAACAATTTGTGACATACTGGTTAATTTTCAGTCTTATAAACACTCACCTGTTTGCCTCAAAGTTGCCAATATCTAGAACCCCAGTCAGGTTTTCTGATTTGCCTTTCAAAATCTGCAAGGATTAGAACAGATGTTAAGTTAAATACTCTTTTTGTGCAGTCACTATATAGTTGATTTTTTGCCCTGTCAGAATTAACATGATTACTCATAAAACACACTAGGAAAGAAATTTGTCAGTGCCACCAGAAATAAATAATGTTAATCTGTAGTGCGAGTCCACGTTCTTGTAATCCCATAACAATACAAATTTTTACCATGTTGTAACAGGCTTGTCCACGACTGTTGCTGCGGAAATATTGTATGCATGCGCTCATAACGTATACTGTTAGACAGAGCAGTCGTGGTCCTGATAGTGCAAGTTGAAACAACATGTCAGCATTAATTAACAGAAGTTAACTCTGCTGTTGTGATACTGACTTCAGTGAAGACCAACACCGCCCAGAACTACACTACCCATACGTACCTCGCGTCTGAAGAGTTTGCGTATGTACGGCTTCCACCAATGTTCCTTGATGCCCTTCGCCTCAATCACGAGGCCTTCGTACTTATCGCACAGTAACTGAACGACACAAGGCACGTCAGTGGGAGACTTGTAGTCTCGGTCATTGAACTTCTGGGGCAGACCTGCAATCACCGACAGTCTTGCAAATACTGGGCCAGTATAATACACAAATGTGTTCATCTTTGTGCCCATTGAGAAAGGATCATAGACAACAGGCCCCGGTAAACAGCGTGATCCTTTTTGTCAACATACAACAGACTTTATGTTCATGTAAACTAAAAGCCCCAAACCAATCCAGATTATTCATATTTTTGTAAGGACAACTGAATAAACACTGCATAATTTACCAATATTATTTTAGTGTATGTATTTTAGCATGTCGGAACTGTACAGTCTATTCGAGTTAGGAAGGCAACAAATGGGTGGGTCCATGGGTGCACATGTACAATAGTATCAGGCATGGGGCAATCAAATTGAAAAGTTGGCTAGAGAGATTACAATTAGACACCAATGGCCTAAGTGAGGCCATAACTACACAAGAAGTTATCTACTACTACTGTATATAACAGTGAATGTGTATATCAAACTGATATGGTAAATGAACCTGTCTGCTAGCCAGAACTTGCCTCACCTGAGAACTCTGGGTTGAGCAGGTCACGCCTGTTACTCATCAGAGAGTTGGTATAAAACCAATCAATGCAACAGAGCAGAAGATGGTACGAGTTCACAAGATCGTCACTCAGCGCTGGGAAGTTTCCTGTCAAACCAGCATCATCATAACCTCACTGCATGACTATAAAAGTTGCAGTAATGGCAGCCATTTTGCAATTCATATTGAAACACAATTTATTAATTGAAAAAAAAAATGTTGAGGACAGCCAGCTAGCACACACTGTTTTAACAACAAATACACACGACTTGTGGTTCCAAAAATAATTGAATTGGACCGTTATGCTATTGCAATAAACCACACTTCAATCCGTGGTGTCTTAGAATACCCACCTTTCACCATTACAAACATAGTCCAACAGAATTTGAACACTTCTTCAGCAGAACATGGTAGACGCCTGAAAACCAAGAAAAATATGAAAAGTTTAGGTAACACTTTTAGCCTGAAAAAGGTTATAAAACCACTTAATTATAAATGACCACTTAATATCAAACACGCTTCAGAATGTCACCAATGTTCATATGCCACCTACACGAGGTGTCATCACCACTGCCATGGCAAACAATGAGTATGTAATTCAACATGACAAAAATATTGCCCCATGGCCTGGTAGTTTAAATTCAACTCACCTCTGTTTGCGCCCCCTTGGAGGTCGAACGGGACAGTCAGCTGGATTGCGGAAAATATCCATGAATATGGGACGGTACTTCTTAAATATCACAGTGGACACAGCAAAGTTTCGCTCAAGTCTGTCGATCCTGTCTCGGAACTCCTGGGGAAGGTTTGCCATATCCGCCCATTTCTTTATCTTCTTGAAAAATTCGATTAAGCTGAAAAGGCAAAAATAAATATTGTCACAAATTTATAAGTCTTTTATAGTGCTACCTCAGTCCTTTGGTCTGTTCAATGTGCTTCGACTTTCTTGATGCATGTCCTCAGGGCTGGGTCCAATTGTAATTGCGATTACAGCAAAATGCTGTAATTGTAATTGACTTCTGTTTTGTAATTCTGAAAATCAAGATCTTAATTATAACACCTGCATGACCAGCTCATAATATGATAATATATTATAATCAAAGGAATATTCAGATATAACAAGTGCACCAACAGAATACCTCTGGCCTTCCTAACCAATGTTTAATTGCAATCTGCCAGCAGACAGTTCACACCTGGCTTCCAAAGGGCTCCAAATATGCCAAAAGGCATCACCACTTTTCTTTGATTCTGTAATCTTCTATCAGTGAAGGGCCATGTGGTGGTTTCTGTTGATACAGTACTTAGATCATGTAATTAACACTGCCCAAGTCAGTAAATAAGCTCAATTGAGAGTGAGCTACAGCCCACAGGTTTATTAGGTAATAATACTGACTGGGTTTGAAGTCAAGAGACTCATGGCAGGCTAACTAGGGTACAACCTCAAAACACAACTGCCAAGTAAACGAATCTGGGCATAACACAGTAGACAAAACGGGTGTACACCAAGGAGTATACACAAAACCCCTCGGGACGTATCTTGATGTGAACATTGCTAATATACTGGTATGAATTATTTGTGGTTACATTTTATGAGTGGAATTGCTTTGAAATGGCTTAGTAGATTAGAGAGATTCATTAGGATTTCAAATGGTTGTGGCCTTTGTTTATAGTTGTACTGTACTCGGTGTAATTAAACATTAATTAATTAACCAAGCAAACATTACATTGTATTTATAAGGAACAATATTCATTTGTTTATCAATCATACTATTCGTACACACAATCAGCAACACACGCTACATAATTAACAAATGGTTCTGCATAATACAAATGTAATTGAAATGGTGTAATTGTATTGAAAATTTTAGAAGTGTAATTGTAATTGAACTGAAAAATTGAAAGTAATTGTAATTGATTTTTTTGTAATTGGACCCAGCCCTGCATGTCCTCAATTAATTAGTGCAAGTCATTTTAAAAAGGTATTAAAACATGCAGTGGTGTCCAAGGCTGGATCCAGTTATGTAATTGTAACTGATTACAGCAAAATTGTGTAATTGATTATGGTTTTGAAATTTTGCTGCAATTGTAATTGCTATATTTTGTATAATAGAAAATTTATTTAAATTACAATCAATTACAGTACGTTTTATACCACAAACTACCTGAACAAACTGTAAAAAATAATAATATAAGTTTAAAGAGTTTAAAATCAAGACTAATATCACCTGCTTATACAGGGCTTCACGTTTGAAAACAACAGGCGAGTGATAAATTGCTCGCCTAAACATGCCAAATTAATTTAGGCGAGCGATTTGTTAGTTTTTTACCGTGTGGTGGTGCCACCATTTTGCCATTCAGATTATGTCGTTGTCGCCATGAAATTGTAATTGGTACTTGTTGGCGCTATGACTTTTGTACAAAGAAATAAATGTTTACTTCAGTAAACCCTTTTTAATATTGCAAACTGGTGAAACGGTTTTGAATTGCAACATCCTAGACAAGGCCAGTGCCATGGCAGTGTGCTGCGCCCTGGCCATGAACCAGCACTGGTTTTGTGTGCGACTTTGCATATGCGGTTTGAAACCTGCAATTGAGATTCACAAATATGCCATGTATAAGAATTAGATGTATAGTCACAAATGCAGCTTAGTAGGCAACACCAATATAAATGGGTGAAATGGCATGCTTCCATTGCATCATAATGCCAAATGCACAACTCAAACTCAGTGTGCAAAAATATGAATTCGTCATCTGCACACGAAACAGTGAATCAATGTTATGTGGTACCGGAGATGTGGTGGAACAATAATTTTTTTTTAAAACTTTTACACTCCGTGTCAACTGATATGTATGTTCGGTAGCTGAGATCCAGGTTATTATTTTCGATTCCATTACAGCATAGTCGGTCAATCAGATCGTAGCGAAATATTGTTGATACCTTAACTACTCCACAACTGTACACGTATTTTATTCAGTTTGACATACAACAGTATGTGACATTTAAACATGATACACATCGACGCTAGTCCACTAATTCTTGCAATCTTGATTCTTGGTGCAGCGGGCTGCGAGCGCCATCCCCCGTGACGGATGATATGTGAACTCTGAATACTGGAGCCTGAACACTGCCTTATAAAGAGCGTAGACTTTCCTAGTGAATCTGATACTCAACAAACTACTTGTTAAGACGAACACTTGCAGGCAGCGAGCGATTTTAGCAATTGACGCGAGCGAAAAATCGCTCCCTAAATTGATTTGCGTGAGCGATAGCAATCGCTCGCCTCAAACGTGATGCCCTGCTTATATATATTTAAGCTACAGTATTCACTGTCTGGTGGGTACTGGTCCATGGTACTAGTGGTGGGTAGCCTTTTTCAATAAGTTGGTAACAGCCAGGAAGCAATAAACAATGCAAAAAAATTGTCAGACAATGGCTAGGCTGGTATTCTAACAACATGGAAAGACCTGTAGCCTGATATTGCTTAGCTCAGTGAAACATTGCAGGGTTAGCAAGTCAATTACATCCCATGTGTTGTGGTAGAGTGGAGACAGGTCAGGTGGTAAATACCGTTTATACGGCCTCTCTCCCCATTCCCAACTCACACAAAGCAAAGGGCAGACCAATTAAGAATGTTAGCTTAGAGCAGGAGCTACAACCTCAAAGTAAACACATAATGCCCTATTATTAGTATTTTCCTAAGAAAAATTTAAGAAATGCACACTAATAAATGTCTGCATAACTAGAAAGGATGCTTAGAGAAGAACTACAAATATTGTATTATGGCCCATGGGATTTTGTCCAATTTTCACATTGTTGTATTTTGTCTTGTGGGATTTTGTTCAGTTTTCATATTGTGTGATTTTGTCTGTAAGGAATATGCCCTGTAGGATTATGCCTGGATATTGTATTGTATTTTTCTATAAGAAAAATGTTTTAAATGGCTCTTTTTATTCAATATAATTCAGTCACAATTCAACAAAATATACAAACATTACCGTCATATTTCTATATCAATGGTGTACAAAATATTGAAATTCAGCAAAACGTGCAAAAATACATAATTAACAAATGCTGAATATATTTGGTTATGCATAATGTAGTTGAAATTGAAACAGTGCAATTGACTTTGAATATTATGAGTGTAATTGAAATAAAATGTAATTGTAACTGATAATTTTGTGCAATTGGACCCACCCCGGGTGGTGTCACATCGTCTGACAGACTTGGAGAGACTGCTCTATAGCACAGGTGCCTCTTTAGAGAAGACAGTCTGATTTTCATGCAACGTGTGGTGAACAAAATTGTCCGAAATTGCTGAGCTACACCTTTTTTTTTTAAATTCAAAATCTGTCAGAAAGATTTATTCTTGATGACTAGACCAGTTTTCATCATACAATACAATAGACACTTGTACTGTGTTAATCCTAGAGGTGACCACTGGGTCAAATTTGGTCAGTGCGATCAGTGTGAAAGGGTTCTGGCTGATCTTGGCATCACTCTGCAGTACTTAAAATGTTTTGTTTCTGTCATTGGTACCTCACACGTGAACAAATGGTATCACTGGAAAGCTGAATCATTCTTCTCTGTCTCATGTATTCATGAGCATACTCTTGAGTGCCAAATAAGCTTCCCTATATGCGTATTTATTTGATGAAAAATGCCACCCTTTACGCACCTTATTTGGCACTATACTATTATTAAATTTAAACATTTATGCCAGCCTATATTCTCCGATAATTGTGGCAAATTATGCAGTGCATAATTTTTAGGAGAGCAATCCCTCTCACTCCCACGGAGCGGTTTACCGCTCGCGCTAAAATCGCTTGCTCCCAACTAGAGTTGCATGTGGCTCCCTCTGACGGCTTTTATCCTTTCGAACGACAGTCGTGAATTTAACGGGATCCCGTGCTTCTGAGGATCCTAGATGATTAGACCGTTAGAATTCTATGATTATACGAATCTGTCAGAATCTTTAGTTCTCGAGAGCACGACATGGTATATTATTAGTTTAAACGCCTTTATCATCGCGTAAATGGCCGCCGTGCACAGCACCTCAAACCGGTCGTAACAGGCTGGGGGCGGTTTCCCCTAAAACGGGCTTGTGAATTCAGTTCAATAAAACTTTAATGTCCATTTAAAAATTCCCCAGTTTTTAACATATATAAAATGCGGTTACTATATCTGCGGTGACACGAATATGCACAAAGTTTATACATGTTCGACAGAAAAAACCCAAAATACAGGCGTAGTTTTCTAGGAACGCCTATACGTTTATTCGCCACTCAAGAGTAGTCAATGATGGCTAATGACGATCTAGCTTACAAAACACATCATATAGTTGGTGCCCATATTTGGCTACTTTTACTATGCTCTACAAAATAAATTTACGATTCCATCCGTAGTATCTACCTATATAAATCTTTATACCATTGGAAAGCTCTATGATTGGCCTATTCGAATGTACGTGAATGAGTCAGCCGACTATTTACAGCAAATGAGCATCGTCGTTACAAAATGTGTCGTTCTGGTCGCCTGGGCTTTTTGCTTATTCTTCTGCCATTTTGTTGCCTCACTTCATTCTGCGTCAGTTCACTCTAGGATGGATTATTTCTAGTTTCTGCGTCAATGTGTCGGCAAATTGCATGACAGCATTAGTGAATCGTGTTATTATACTAGGTCAGACAGTTAGAAAGATCTTGCTGGCTTTTTTTTAAGGTAAATATAAGCAAGTTGTCATCGCAACCCCCACCAGCTTCGACAGTCTGCACTGCCAGTTCTCAACATATCTGAATCATTTTTGTTTAATTTTGAAGCTAATATGCATGGCTGCATTTTCCCCATTGGAACATACAGCCACTCGGTAATTATATGGTGGCAGGGTGAAAAGTGTAATATTTGCTTTTTTTTATTCAAATAACAATATCCCAATGACAAGATTGTGCTGTAGTTTTTAAGATTTTTTAAAAGCACCATTACATAAAGCTCCAACTTGTGCACTGCGGATGTTTATCATTGGTCACTCATAGCATTAATATCCTCGGGATCAAGCTCAGCAGCCTGACAAAACAAAGGGGTCAGGCAGTTTCTAATCAGCTAGCAATTACAGTCGTGAACACTTTGATAGGTATACTGAGGGGCTATGGAGGATAAGCGAGTTTAAACAGGTGTGTTCAACCAACGGTTGTCTTTCTCTGATATGATTTGACTTGAAAATATTACATCCCTCCCTAACTGCAGTTGTTTTGTTGATGCACAAGTCACTGTGTCAGTGATGTGGGGCGCAGTGGTCTACGTGGTACAGTGTTGGACTTTCGGACGAGGCACCTGGGTTTCGAAACCACCTACTGCCATTTCGAAACTTAGAGGCAATTTCATTCACCCCACTTTGCCTGTGCCTTTCGGAAGAGACACTAAAAGTAATTGGCCCCATGTATAATCTGGTGTCTATCATCTATGCTGATCCCACAAACGGGGTAAATGTGTAACCTGCTCAAGCTGCTGTGAACTCCATCTCTCACCAGCCACTGCAGAAGCGTCCATAACGCGGCTCAAACAATTCTGCAAACTACCTCGCAAGAGGATAGGATTAAATGAATCAAAATGAGTGTCAGTGAGAAGTTCAGCGGCGAAAGTTGCATTTTTCCATGGTTAGGTCAGGCTGCAGAAGACCAGCTGCGTGTATGGTGCGGACCTCCAGTACGTACCTGAGTTTACCTGATCGCAGAAGTCTTGTGAGGGAGACGTAGTTGCCGGGCGCAACCCTCCCGTCAACAGTCGGGACGTTTCTCCGCCCCGAAACGTACAAAGCGCAGGCGAGCCAATGTAGGGTGTTTCCCTGCAACGTTAAGGTACGTTTTCAACAAATACTACGTTTTATATGTGATACACAGAGCATACATGCTGTGACAGCACTCAGGGTTGCTATAATTACACCAATCAACACAAAAGTTACTTGCAACAATTTGCGTCAAATGACAGAAATTTCAAAACAAACATGGCCGCCTGGCAAATGAAATCGATCGGATTTTACCTCTAACGTGTAATTTCGTCGCATTCTCTCGAATGTCTGCGCCGCTTCATCTTTCGCATTCTTATCCATGTTCAAATCCAAGCATAGTTCCTCGAATCTCTGCTCATCGGAATCATCCGAGAGCCCCATTTTTAAATGCCACTCAGCCGCCGGTTCCGACAGCTCGGAGTTTTCGACAACAATGGCCGTTCGAGTCTACTCACCTTCTTACTCATCAATGTGGCGGGAACTCTCAACCAATCAGCTCGCTGCTGATATCACGCGCGCTTTCGCGCCGTGAGCATGTTTTCGTACGAGCCGCCAAAATACTTTTAACGTAACTAAGCGTAAACATCAAGCATATGTGTCTTTTTGCGTTAGCAAAACAAAAAACAATGTTTTGATAGAATCCAGTGCCAACATATGGGATGAATACCGTAGCACTAACTTGTTAAAAGTAATGACGCTTGAAATTGGCAATCAAGAAATTGGCATGCGGCCAGTCAACAGATGACATGTATCGCTTTTGTGACCCCTAGATGGGCCAAACACGTGTTTCAGTTCTAAAAATAAACACCGAAGTAATAAACTGATCGGGATTTTGTGTCGAGCAGGTCTTAATTTTGGACACACACAAAACGTATGCATGAACTGCCTGTGCGAAATTTTATAATGCAATCATATCAAATATCTACTCATCTGCATTGTTAAAGGCAAATATATGCTTTGAAACATGATTACATGTAATGTGATGATGTGTATTTACATGTATAAATATACTTGGAAGGGAAATGTATTTGAATTAGAAGAAATATATTTGCATTTGACAATTTGAAAAGCACTGTACGTGTCTTTAGGCATTAATTTTGTAATTGTATTTGCATGACAATTTAGAAAACGCTGTATTAGCATTTAGCAATGTATTTGACCATTAAAACAGTCAATGTAGTATGAAATTCTGCTGAAAGAATTTCTGGAAGAACATGTTGTTTTATACTGGGTCATTTGGAATGTAGATTTGGACACCAATAAAAAAATTATAAAAAAAAGAACTATGTAAAACACATCCTCAAGGTTGTCATGATTTTTATCTGTATAGTTACATTTCCTTTAGTATAATTATTTTAGCTACAATATAAAAAAATTACTGTTTCATTAATCTAAACAGAAACTTTTACTTGAGCAATGTAAAATTAATTTGGATGCTTCCGTTCAATTTCAAGTAATAAACAAACATCATGTTGCAAATATGTCACTAAGAAAATTAATTAATCATGACTGTATAGTTAGTACTTGCACTGATTTAACAAGATTTAACAAGATTGCCATCCCAAAAAACAAGTTCCAGATGGCAAGTGGACAAGGAAGTCATTCTCATCTATGTGTAGCCCGCCGTTATCAAATATCTGTCAATTCTATTTTTAAACATATGTAACCGGCATGGTTACTGGACATTTAGTAATTTATAATTGCCCCACCAATCACACCGCCGGTCACCCAGCAAAGGTCACGCGATAATACCAGAAGAGCACAGGGTTGATGGTGCCATTACTTGCCACCATATGGCAGCACCCTGGGTAATCTATAGATAATCTAGTTAATTATTTATTATTATTATAACTATTTGTCTTATGGTTAATTGCATTTATTGTGTCCATTGCTGGTCCTGTTACTAATAATTAAGTTGTTTAAATAAAACATTTACCCAAGAGACAGTGGTCACATGTGGTCAGGGGGAGGGGCTGTGTCCCAGTGGGCCAGGCTGATCCCACTGTCAACAAGACAACAACAACCCTGTTTTGGTAAGTTTCTAAATACTTTGTTATACCTTAGAAAATGAATTCTTTCAATTTACAATGGTACCAAAATGTCTACTAGAGAATCTTCCATCTTTCTATGTAAACATATTTATATGTTCAGTTGTAATTACTTAATAGTGACTCAGATTACTGATGTGCTAAGAAGATGGGGAGCAAATGAACTGTCTGGACGTTAGGGAGGAATGTCTCCACCAGCTGTTTGTTAGCAGCTAGGGCTTAATGACATTTTGAAAGCTTGTAGCCAGTAGCTGGTAGAACAGGTTAGAAAGTTAAGTTTATTCATGTTTAGTACTGTTACATATAGTTAATGTATTATTATAGACAAAATACATTATGCAGGGACTGTGCATGTGTGGTATAATTATATAACATTCTGTACAGTTAAGCCAGAATCAGACTGGAGCACTCTCCCTCTCTTTGATGTTGTCGTGATTAATCACCATGTGGCACTGGCTGGGTAGGGTGTGTGAAATATTCCCAAGGGACAAATGCTTGAGAGCAAGCTGGGGCCACACTAGATAGTAACTTGTAAACAGGGATCTAGTGTTGGTTTGATCATTTAATGTAGTATTGGTATCTTGATACATTTCTGGTGACACCATTGTGTTAGCATACATATAATAATGTAGTTAGTCACTCTTTTGTTTATTCATTTACAACTGATAATTGGTTGTATATCATTTACAGGTGCAGATGACCCCCTGTAAAATGCAGGATGTGGTTGCACTGAGTCGGTGCTCAGACACAGTTTTACATTTTTGATTAGGCCTGCAGTGCCCAGTTGGGGTGAGCATTGTTATTTTGGTTTTATGGGTTGTCATGAAGTATTACTATTAGGTTAGGAAACATTTAATTTGACGGTCATCCATAACTATCTTAAGGAACAAATTATAGACACTGCATATATATATATATATATATGTGTTTGTGGGTATTAGTACTGATTTGTGTAATCGTAGTCTCCAAGGATTGTGTACCTTTATATGTTATAAGGGATGTTAAGCATAACTGATATTGTGTTATTCATGGAGTACATCAAATTTTTATTAATTGTAGCTGCATTTTTAGCTGAGTATATTTGTTGTATACTTCACCACTTAGGAGTTGACACAGTGTTTAAAGACTATAAACCTATGTATCTTATTGGTACTAAGTCGGTCATGGCATATTGCTGGATAGAAATCTAGATACAAATACCACAGGTGCCAACCTGCTATTTGGTGTCGGAGATAATCTATAGGTAATAATTATGTACCAATGTTATGCAGGGAATAGATGTTTTTGACTCTGTTGATTAATGATCCTGTGTAACTATTGTAGTAGTGCATGTAGTAATAATATTTTTGTATGTTTTACAGGTTTTTTTGATATAGTTTTTGTTATACAAAATAAAGGAAATCACCATTTCCCGTCTTCATGCGATTCCGCGGTTACAAAATGGTGTCAGAAGTGGGATGAAGACAACAAAATAAACCCCAGCTGGAAGGAATGATGACATCACGAGAATGAAGATAACTTGACGTCCATCGGTCAGCGCTAGCAGAAGTGATGCGAGGCTCCGATAGCTGTGCAAGGAACATCGATGCTGCTAACATCTGCTGTTGTGTTGTGGGTTGCGTAATGCAAGTGACTGTGAGACGTCGAAGTTGATTCCGAAGTGACGAACATTCAAGGTGGCAACTTCCGAGGTGACAACTTCGTTTGGTGCCTACATGAGTAGGACCAGTTCCGAACAGAACCGAGTGACACGTTTGAACTGTGACAGGGACACTACAGAAAATGTCATGCCTGTAATAGCTATGTGTAATGTTGTTTTCTTGTAGCGTGTGTATCCTTGAACTGGTACAGGCCAGATATTGTATGTTATGTATAATGTTTTTCTTGCAGCTTTTCCCTGCAGCTTGGGTATCATGGTACAGGCCATGTGTTGCGATGAATACTGCTAGGATATTTTTAATGTCACTCCTGCTTTGGAGCTGGGTCATTAGGTTGGTCTTGGTTATCTAGCTTGGTTTTGGCAGTGATAGTACATGGTGCCGGTTAACTCCTCGGAGTAATTTTATAGACTGTGTCCTAAGAAAAGGTAATCCTGCAGTTACTCCTGGTTATACGTGTGACCATTGCTTGGTGTTAAGGCTTGTCACTACCGAGATATTTACTCATTTGTTAAATCTAATTATTAATTTCTTCATGCTTGGGGTTGCCTGCCTGTAGTCATGGATGTCTTGGAGGAGCAGCTTAAGGTGTTGCGCCTGCAGCTTGAGCAATCCCGGGCTCAAACAGCAGAAGCAGAGCAGGAGAAGGCTGCAGCGGAAGCTGAGTGGAATGCTCAGAAAGCACATCTGCAGCGAGAATTAGAACGAACCGGTGAGGCCGTACTCAGAGAACCTTCAGCCGTACCGCCACAGCGCATTTATGTGCAAAGGGAGCGGCGGATGCCTAAGCTGTGCGGTCGACCCCAGAAGCCAGATGATCCGGATGTGGATGACTGGGCTTCAGATATTGAGAGCCACCTGAAGGCCAGTCCATTTTCTGATCGAGAGGGGCTGAACTTCATCATGGACCACCTTAGTGGGGCAGCTGGACAAGAGGTAAGGTTCCGAGAGCCTAGAACAGCTGAGGAGGCTCTTCAGATTGTAAGGAGTGTCTTCGACGATGTAGACACAGTGGGAGCGGCACAAGAGGCCTTTTATACACGGGTTCAGCAGCCAGGTGAGACGCTGTTAGATTATTCACTTGCCCTAGTGAAGTTGTTTGGGAAACTGAGCAAGCGACAGACTAGCTTGGCCCCACTGAGGAATGAAACCCTGAAGGGGCGGTTTGCTTCAGGGGTGCGTGAGCCGCACTTGCAACGCGAAATGCGCCGGCTCGAGATGGATCAGCCGGGAATGTCCTTCTGGGAGTTCCGTGACAGGGGAGTCTCCTGGTTAGGGAAGGAAGTTCCCAAGAAGATGGTTTCCCAGGATGTAATCAGCACGGTCGCTGGTACTGGTGATGGTAATGCCGCCATAGTGAAGGTGTTAGAAGCCCAGCAGCAGCAACTGCAGCGAATGCAAGACCTTCTAACAAAACAGCAACAGCAGCTAGACAGTGTTAGGAACACACGAAGCTGGGAAGCCCGGCGTCAGCCCAAGCATGGTTACAATGCCGAGGGGAAACGGATTTGTTATACGTGTGGATCCATGGACCATATCAGCCCCAATTGTCCCCAGAAGATTGTAAAGACGGGAAACTAGACGCCACCTACTGCTAGGATATTTTTAATGTCACTCCTGCTTTGGAGCTGGGTCATTAGGTTGGTCTTGGTTATCTAGCTTGGTTTTGGCAGTGATAGTACATGGTGCCGGTTAACTCCTCGGAGTAATTTTATAGACTGTGTCCTAAGAAAAGGTAATCCTGCAGTTACTCCTGGTTATACGTGTGACCATTGCTTGGTGTTAAGGCTTGTCACTACCGAGATATTTACTCATTTGTTAAATCTAATTATTAATTTCTTCATGCTTGGGGTTGCCTGCCTGTAGTCATGGATGTCTTGGAGGAGCAGCTTAAGGTGTTGCGCCTGCAGCTTGAGCAATCCCGGGCTCAAACAGCAGAAGCAGAGCAGGAGAAGGCTGCAGCGGAAGCTGAGTGGAATGCTCAGAAAGCACATCTGCAGCGAGAATTAGAACGAACCGGTGAGGCCGTACTCAGAGAACCTTCAGCCGTACCGCCACAGCGCATTTATGTGCAAAGGGAGCGGCGGATGCCTAAGCTGTGCGGTCGACCCCAGAAGCCAGATGATCCGGATGTGGATGACTGGGCTTCAGATATTGAGAGCCACCTGAAGGCCAGTCCATTTTCTGATCGAGAGGGGCTGAACTTCATCATGGACCACCTTAGTGGGGCAGCTGGACAAGAGGTAAGGTTCCGAGAGCCTAGAACAGCTGAGGAGGCTCTTCAGATTGTAAGGAGTGTCTTCGACGATGTAGACACAGTGGGAGCGGCACAAGAGGCCTTTTATACACGGGTTCAGCAGCCAGGTGAGACGCTGTTAGATTATTCACTTGCCCTAGTGAAGTTGTTTGGGAAACTGAGCAAGCGACAGACTAGCTTGGCCCCACTGAGGAATGAAACCCTGAAGGGGCGGTTTGCTTCAGGGGTGCGTGAGCCGCACTTGCAACGCGAAATGCGCCGGCTCGAGATGGATCAGCCGGGAATGTCCTTCTGGGAGTTCCGTGACAGGGGAGTCTCCTGGTTAGGGAAGGAAGTTCCCAAGAAGATGGTTTCCCAGGATGTAATCAGCACGGTCGCTGGTACTGGTGATGGTAATGCCGCCATAGTGAAGGTGTTAGAAGCCCAGCAGCAGCAACTGCAGCGAATGCAAGACCTTCTAACAAAACAGCAACAGCAGCTAGACAGTGTTAGGAACACACGAAGCTGGGAAGCCCGGCGTCAGCCCAAGCATGGTTACAATGCCGAGGGGAAACGGATTTGTTATACGTGTAGATCCATGGACCATATCAGCCCCAATTGTCCCCAGAAGATTGTAAAGACGGGAAACTAGACGCCACCTCTGCACAGGTCCAGGTAGGGGATGGCGAACTAAAGGACCCATCAGATGTGGAAGCCTTGATGGAGAAAGCCATCGGTAAATGTCCAGTGGTGGAGGTGAAGGTGAGTGGGCAGTTGGCAAACTGTTTGTTGGACACTGGAGCAGAAGTGTCAACCATCACCGAGGGATTCTTCAGGAACCACCTGCTGCCACGTGGACAGACACTAAAGGATATTACAGGATGGATCTCCATCACGGCTGCAAATGGGTTGCCTGTGCCTTATCTCGGCTATGTAGAATGTGAGGTGATTGTATTGGGGAAGGTTTTTAAGGACATGGGTTTCCTTGTGACAAGGGATCCAGAGGACCCTGTCCTACGACAGCGGAAAGTTGAACGCCCTGGAATAATTGGCTGCAACATATTACATAGAGTCGGGACCACTCTAGCCTCAGAACTTGGGCCACGTTACCTGGAATCAATCAAGGTAAATGAAAATGGACCACAGTGGGCTAGTGTGTTGTCACTGGTCACACACCCCAGAGACAGCTTAAAGCAGCGACATGTGAGACTGGCAGGGACGGAGCCACATATGTTACCGGCAGGGTCAGCTGTGACAGTCTTGGCTCACATGGTGAAGCCAGTTGGGCTCTGCCAATTATTGGTTGAACCACTCGATCGGGAGTCGGGCGGGTTGCCACGGGGAGTGCAGACTGTATGCTCTGTTGCCGGTGCTGACCAGAGTTGTGTTCAGGGTGGAGTAATTCCAGTGCAAGTATTAAATCTCAATGAGGAAGATATCTGGCTTCAACCTAAGAGTGTATTGGGAACTATACAGGAGGTGGATGTCTTGGAGCCACCTAATCTCATCACTGAAGTAGGCCTCAATGATATTATCATTCAGTCGGCGTGTGCTGAGGATTGTAGAATATCTGAGTCTATAAACGGCGAGGGACTGTCTGGGCAGACTGGGTCCACAGAATCTGGAGTTGATAGCTTACCATCTGTGGATTTGGGAGGGTTGGACCTTTCAGATGAGGAACTTCAGAGGGTGAGGATGTTGTTGGTCAAACACAAGGATGTATTCAGTAAAGACGAAAATGACATTGGTTACTGCGATGCTGTCCCACATCAGATAGTCACCTTGGATGATAGGCCCGTTAGAGTTCCACACCGAAGGGTTCACCCTAACCAATGGGAGGAGGTTAAGGCGCATCTCCAGAAGTGGCTGAAACTGGGGGTCCTCAAAGAATCCACCAGCTGCTATGCATCACCGGCTGTTCTAGTCAGGAAGAAGGACAACTCTTTGCGTTTATGCATAGACTATAGGCAACTAAATCTGAAGACAATCAAGGACGCTTTCCCGTTACCAAGAGTAGACGAATGCTTGGAGGCCCTCACTGGGGCAAAATATTTCAGTACCTTGGATCTGGCCCATGGCTATTATCAGTGTGCCATCGACGCCAGAGATGTGCCAAAGACGGCATTCCGGGTGGGAAATAGTGGACTTTATGAGTTCACTAGGATGCCCATGGGACTCTGCAATGCTCCAGCAACTTTCTCCCGCCTGATGGATCATGTATTGGGAAATGAGAATTTCCATTCTCTTCTCATCTACTTGGATGATGTTCTAGTTTTCGGAAAATCAGTGGAGGAGATGTTGCAGAGGTTGGACCTAGTATTCAGTAAATTACGGGCCTTTGGACTCAAGATTAAGCCACAGAAATGTAGCTTGTTCAGGCAAGAAGTTAAATTCTTGGGACATATCGTGTCTGCGGAAGGAGTCGCAACAGACCCAGACAAAATAAAGGCGGTACAAGAGTGGCAAGAGCCAAAGAGTGAGAGCGATCTACGATCCTTCCTTGGATTGGCAGGGTACTATCGCAGATATGTACCTTCCTTTGCCCAGATAGCTAAGCCTCTTCACCAGTGTATAGGCAAAGCAACCAACTCGAAGAAGGGTACCAGGAGAAAGATACCACGGGACAACCAACTCTTCCATGAAAAGTGGAATCGAGATTGTAGTCTGGCATTCCAGAGGTTGAAGGAGCAGTTGACCAGTGCTTCTGTGTTAGCCTACCCAGACTTCTCGAAGCCGTTCATTGTCGAGACCGATGCCAGCTTCCAAGGGTTGGGTGCGGTACTTTCCCAAGAACATGGAGTTATTGCATATGCTAGTCGCGGTTTGAGGCCGGCGGAGAGGAACGATGCCAACTATAGCTCCATGAAGTTAGAACTACTTGCGCTGAAATGGGCCGTCACGGATAAGTTTCGTCCCTATCTGCTCGGGTCGAAATTCACAGTATATACAGATAATAATCCCTTGAGCTATATTCAAACATCAAAGCTGGGAGCTACGGAGTTGCGTTGGGTTGCCCAGCTTGCTCAGTTTGACTTCAGTATCAAATACCGCAGTGGTCGTACTAATGCCAGTGCTGATGCCCTCAGTCGGAAGACGTGGCATGGAGAACCAGTGGTAGCTGTAGTGGAAACGAACTCTGTAGCAGTGGAATTGACCGAGTTGGTAGTGGATCAAACAGTGGTGGGTACGTTGTCTACATCTGCAATACCCAACGAGATTCAAGAGCGACACCAAGTGATGATGGAGAGCGTAGAGGAAAATATGACAGCAGCAGCATTGGGCCAAGAAGCCAAACAGATGGGAGCAGTATCCCCACTTCCAGGGTATACAAAGCAGCAACTTGCTGAGTTACAGAGTCAAGACCCTATTTTGAGTAAAGTCGTGGCTGTGTGGAGGAAAGGCACAAGGCCAGGTCGGACTGAACTGCAGAAGATGCCAGCAGTTGCTCGTCGTTGGTACAACAAATGGGACCAATTCGTGTGTACGGACAACGTTCTATATGTTGAGTCCTTTGAGAATGGGGAAGGAACGCTACAACTTGCATTGCCAACCAGTTTGAGACAGTCAATACTGGAAGCTCTTCATGATGGAAGTGGACATCAGGGAAGAGATAGGACTCTTGCTTTGGTGAGAAAGAGAGCATTCTGGCCTGGAATGAGCAAAGATGTGAACTCGTATTGTGCCAGTTGTTCAAGATGTTGTACGGCAAAGGCGCTAAGACCTACGGTGAAACCGAGCATGGGCCATCTTTTAGCGGAGAAACCCCTCCAGTTAGTGGCACTAGATTTCACTTTGCTAGAGAAGGCTTCGGATGGACGTGAAAATGTCCTAACTATGACAGATGCCTTCAGCAAATTCACTGTGGCAATTCCAACAAAAGATCAAAAAGCATCTACGGTAGCAAAGGTTTTGACTCAAGATTGGTTTTATCGGTATGGGGTCCCTAGACGCATCCATAGTGACCAGGGAAGAAATTTCGAGAGCGATTTAGTTAAGGCTCTGTGTTCTGTTTACGGAATAAAGAAGTCACGTACCACTACGTATCATCCGGAAGGGAACGGCCAGTGCGAACGATTCAATCGTACTATGCACGATCTACTGCGGTCTCTGCCGCCAGAACGGAAGAGACAATGGCCACGTTATTTGCAGGAGCTGGTCTTTGCGTACAATTCTACACCCCACGCTGCCACAGGTTTCTCGCCTTACTTCTTGATGTTCGGGCAAGAACCCAGACTTCCCGTGGATGAGCTACTGGATGGGGATAGCCTTTTGTCACACATAGGTAAAGGGTATGGTGATTGGGTACAGGAGCATCAGCACAGACTTGAGGCAGCATTTGAATTAGCAGGACAGAGGTTAGCCAAAGCAGCTGGGATCAGGAAGGCCAGGCATGACCAGAAGGGATCGGATGCGCCACTGCAGCCTGGGGATAGAATTTTTCTTAGGAATAGAGGAATCCTAGGACGAAATAAAATCCAGGATCGGTGGGTGGCTATTCCATACAGAGTCGAAGAAAGGATGAGTCCAAATAGTCCTTTATATCGTGTCCATCGGTTCGATGGTCTGGGACAAGCCAGGGTGGTGCATCGCTCTGCGATACTGGATATTAAGGATATACGGATCCCTAATGAGAACACTGCTAAGGCACCAGAAGAGAGAAAACAGTTGCGGAAACATGAAACAGATGGACACGGGGAGTCAATCTCGGAGGGTAGCTCCACACCAGCCAACAGGTGGATGATAATTCGCAATGGAAATTACCATGAAGAGGAACCTCCGACCTCCCCTGCTCCACCAGTGTTTCATCCAATACATCTCGAGGGGCATAACAGTTTGAAGGAAGAGGAATCGCCGACACCCATTCCTACAATAGACAAGTCACACCAGAGTGACCCGACAACGGCTCTGGAAACCAGGGGTGATCGGCAAGCCCAGGCTGAAGATGTGGGGTGGAGTGGTACCCAGGCGCGCAGCTGTTTGTCTGTAGATTCAGACAGCAACGGTTCTTCGGAGCCATTTCTGAGACAGTCTCGCCGGAAGCGTTTCGTCAAGATCAAGAGCCGGTCTGAGCGCTCTAGGCGGGCGACTTCCATATCAACGGCCGGATCAGCAGATGAGAATGAAACAGTGACACTTAGGAGAACTAAGCGTTCCACTGCTGGCCGCAACCCAAATCCCTATAATCTACCACGGTCTGCTGCTCTCCAGACGACAGAGCTATTGGTGCAACCATCGTTTGGCGAATTGAGTGAAGCTATGTCAAGCTTAGGAGCCGAGTTGAGCTCAAAGTTAGGCTCCATGTTACAGACAGCTTGGTTGCAGTCGCAGGCAGCAACAGCTAACAATAATCATATATAGATCACTATTGCAAAAAAAAAAAAAAAGTTGGGTATATTTGTTCAGTTGCTCATGGGATAGCAACAATTTAATCAGGTGGGTATGTAACCGGCATGGTTACTGGACATTTAGTAATTTATAATTGCCCCACCAATCACACCGCCGGTCACCCAGCAAAGGTCACGCGATAATACCAGAAGAGCACAGGGTTGATGGTGCCATTACTTGCCACCATATGGCAGCACCCTGGGTAATCTATAGATAATCTAGTTAATTAGTTATTATTATTATAACTATTTGTCTTATGGTTAATTGCATTTATTGTGTCCATTGCTGGTCCTGTTACTAATAATTAAGTTGTTTAAATAAAACATTTACCCAAGAGACAGTGGTCACATGTGGTCAGGGGGAGGGGCTGTGTCCCAGTGGGCCAGGCTGATCCCACTGTCAACAAGACAACAACAACCCTGTTTTGGTAAGTTTCTAAATACTTTGTTATACCTTAGAAAATGAATTCTTTCAATTTACAATGGTACCAAAATGTCTACTAGAGAATCTTCCATCTTTCTATGTAAACATATTTATATGTTCAGTTGTAATTACTTAATAGTGACTCAGATTACTGATGTGCTAAGAAGATGGGGAGCAAATGAACTGTCTGGACGTTAGGGAGGAATGTCTCCACCAGCTGTTTGTTAGCAGCTAGGGCTTAATGACATTTTGAAAGCTTGTAGCCAGTAGCTGGTAGAACAGGTTAGAAAGTTAAGTTTATTCATGTTTAGTACTGTTACATATAGTTAATGTATTATTATAGACAAAATACATTATGCAGGGACTGTGCATGTGTGGTATAATTATATAACATTCTGTACAGTTAAGCCAGAATCAGACTGGAGCACTCTCCCTCTCTTTGATGTTGTCGTGATTAATCACCATGTGGCACTGGCTGGGTAGGGTGTGTGAAATATTCCCAAGGGACAAATGCTTGAGAGCAAGCTGGGGCCACACTAGATAGTAACTTGTAAACAGGGATCTAGTGTTGGTTTGATCATTTAATGTAGTATTGGTATCTTGATACATTTCTGGTGACACCATTGTGTTAGCATACATATAATAATGTAGTTAGTCACTCTTTTGTTTATTCATTTACAACTGATAATTGGTTGTATATCATTTACAGGTGCAGATGACCCCCTGTAAAATGCAGGATGTGGTTGCACTGAGTCGGTGCTCAGACACAGTTTTACATTTTTGATTAGGCCTGCAGTGCCCAGTTGGGGTGAGCATTGTTATTTTGGTTTTATGGGTTGTCATGAAGTATTACTATTAGGTTAGGAAACATTTAATTTGACGGTCATCCATAACTATCTTAAGGAACAAATTATAGACACTGCATATATATATATATATATATGTGTTTGTGGGTATTAGTACTGATTTGTGTAATCGTAGTCTCCAAGGATTGTGTACCTTTATATGTTATAAGGGATGTTAAGCATAACTGATATTGTGTTATTCATGGAGTACATCAAATTTTTATTAATTGTAGCTGCATTTTTAGCTGAGTATATTTGTTGTATACTTCACCACTTAGGAGTTGACACAGTGTTTAAAGACTATAAACCTATGTATCTTATTGGTACTAAGTCGGTCATGGCATATTGCTGGATAGAAATCTAGATACAAATACCACAGGTGCCAACCTGCTATTTGGTGTCGGAGATAATCTATAGGTAATAATTATGTACCAATGTTATGCAGGGAATAGATGTTTTTGACTCTGTTGATTAATGATCCTGTGTAACTATTGTAGTAGTGCATGTAGTAATAATATTTTTGTATGTTTTACAGGTTTTTTTGATATAGTTTTTGTTATACAAAATAAAGGAAATCACCATTTCCCGTCTTCATGCGATTCCGCGGTTACACATATTCACACTACTAGCATTAACACAACCATTTGGCAGTTTCTTCCATTAATTTTTCACCCTCTGTGAGAAAGAGTACTTTCTCATGTCCAACATACACTGCTCCTTAACTAATGCTGCTTTGTGTCCTCTGGTTCTACTGCCTTCTTTAAGTTTGAAGAACATATTCCTATCAACATCATCATAACCATTCACTATTTTAAACACTTATATTTGGTCTCCTCTTAGACTCCTGGTCTATAGTGTTGTCAAACCACATTGTAATAAGCGACTTTCGTAACTAAGGTCTCTCAATTCTGGAATAATTTTCGTTGTATTCTTTCTAGCTTGTCTATGTCCTTTTTACGATACGGCTTCCATGCTTGAATACAATATTCCAAATGTGGCCTAACTATTGCTTTACGCAGGGGTACAATTAGCTGTTTCTCCTTATACATGATAGTTCTCCTAATTAGCCCAAGAATTTGATTTCCTTTCGAAGCAGCAATCCCACATTGCTCTGAAACTTTCATGTCAGCACTAAATGTTACTCCTAAGTCCTTTTCTTGTGTGGTTCTACCTAGTACAGCATCCCCTATTTTATATTCTTCGTCCATGTTTCCATGTTCTATGTGTATATATTTACACTTCCCAAAATTTAATAACATTGAATAACATTTGCCATTTTTCTGACCATTTAACTAATTTATCTAGATCATCCTGTAAACTTTGTTTATCTGTATCATTTGTAACCTTTCTGAATACTTTTGTGTCATCTGCAAATATGAGTACTTTGCTAGATATGTCATCTTCCAAATCATTTATGTATATTAAAAACAGTATAGGGCCTAATACTGATCCCTGTGGTACCCCACTCAAAACCGATTTCCAGTTTGAAATCTCACCATCTACTATTACTCTGTCTTCTGTGTGTAAGCCACTTTTCTATCCAGTTGATTACATGGGTTTTTGGTTTAAGTAACAATCTTTGGTGTGGCACTTTATCGAACGCTTTCTGAAAATCTAAGTAGACAACACCCACTTTGTAATTTCTAAAAAAAAACAAGAGATTAGTTAGACATGACCTTGCTTTTAGGAACCCATGTTGAGATGTATTTATTAAATTATATTTTACAAGGAATTCCACCACGTGGTCTCTAATTAATGTTTCGAGTAATTTACATACAACTGATGTTCAACTCACTGCTCTGTAATTCTCTGGCTTGTTCCTCGATCCCTTCTTAAATAGTGGCGTAATATTTGCTTCTTTCCATTCTGAAAGAACTATTTCTTCTTCTAGTGACAAGTTAAACAATTTTGCAAGTGGTGTACTAATTTGTTCAACAATGAAGTCGCTTTCTAAGATTTCTGCTGCCTTCATCCAAGCAAATTGTTTTTGTCAGTTGACAGTATTTTATATATTTCTTAATTCCATGCAGGGTTTTTTAAGGTTGAGCTCACACAGGCAGTGCAACATTTCACACGGCCACGGGCAAACATGTTTTTACTTTTATCAGGCGCATTACCGCGCATATATACACAGCACAATGACAGTTACATTTCAATCCAAGTTAACATGGATTTATTTACTTTACTTATGAATTTTACACGGGCATGGAGGGTTTTCTTTCTGTGTGAAAGGCCTTAAAAAAACCTGATTCAGTGTATACTTTAAATTATTTTTTATTTTAATTATTTAATTCCATGTATACTTTCAGGTGTTTTGCCCTTAATTTAATTGTATGTATTATTTTAACAATTTAGTTCAATGCAATTTATTATTTTAGTTATTTAATTCCAGATATATTTTTAGTTATTGTTTATTATATTATTTAGTTTAATGTTTCTTATATATATATATATATATATATATATTAATAATATATATATATAAACATTAAACTAAATAATATAATAAACAATATTTAATATATATATATATATAATATTAATTATATTCATATTTATATATTACTATTGTATATTATATTTTTTATATTATAAGTACATCAATTATACTTTGCTTTTTTTTTTACAAATTATTGATTCACTGGGACTAATGTTTTTTGCATGTAAAATTATGATAGTCTGAAATGTATCTACTTCACTTTGGTTCCTCATATCACAAATGCACAATAATTTGGTTAACAGTGTTTCATACACTTTATATTTTGAACATATACATCAGACAGGAAACGATGTATATTGTCCAAACATGTTTGATTTGATGAGAAACTAAATATCTGTACATCTTGTACTGCTTCAGTTGCACTGAATGATTCATTATGATTGATGGACACAGAAGCCTGTACAATGCTGCTGAGTCATGTCACTGTCACCGATATGTGGTTCATGCCTATTCGGGCTACAACATCCTAACTGTCAGGGCTTCTGACTACATCAATACCCCTGGTCACTGACTTGATGAAATGCTGATTTTCAGTTGCTGTGTTAACCAATGGGATTACCCGGTGGAATTTGCATGGCTCGCATACAGGAACTTAAGTTTAATCACTAGTGCACACAGTGTCGGTGGTCAGATGGGTAATAGTAAGCTCTCTGAAACACTGAAGTTTTGGCACTGGCACATCTAGTTCCCAGAAACACGTCGGCCAAAACAACAAGTGGGACAAAGTACAAATGGTTCAGCATACATCCGCACATGGCATGATAAACTGATAGATCCACGTTTCAACAGATCTGCCAGGTGTACTATAGTACTACTATCACCCCTGGCTAGGGAGGGAGTCTGCCAGGGGTACTGTAGTACTACTACTACCACCCCTGGTAAGGGAGGGAGTCTACCAGGGGTACTATAGTGCCACCACCAACCCTGGCTAGGGAGGGAGTCTGACAGGGGGTATTGTAGTACTACTACCACCCCTGGCTAGGGAGGAAGTCTGCCAGGGGTACTGTAGCACCACCACCAACCCTGGCTAGGGAGGGAGTCTGACAGGGGTACTGTACTACCATCACCACCACTGGCTAGGGAGGGATTCTGCCAGGGGTACTATAGTACTACACTCTGTACTACCACCCCTGGCTAGGGAGGGATTCTGCCAGGGGTACTATAGTACTACACTCTGTACTACCACCCCTGGCTAGGGAGGGAGTCTCCCAGGGGTACCCCTGGCGGGGGAGGAAGTCTCCCAGGAGTTCTACTACCACCCCTGGTGAGGGAGGAGGATCTACTCCCACTTCCCTATTGTGGTTTTATAGTTAATTAGAATATAGATCTACTGGCCAATTAAGGACTACACCCACTGCATACCCATAGATCACTTGGTCTACTGGAGACATCAAACATGCTCAGCAGTTAATTAGATATGGCTCATTTAACAAAAAGCAGGTTTGCTGAAATTTTTAGTTTTTATTGAGTTAAATCAAAGTTCTTTTGGGATTTTGTAAATGTTGTAAAAAAGTGCAAACCATAAAACGAACTAAGATTATTATTATACTATACATATTTCTTACCACTGGGTAAAAAAGACAAACTTGAAGCCAAACATGTAGCATTCATCAAAAAACATGTTTTAATAATTATAATAAAATAGCTCATCCATCCATCAAAAAAAATTGGTCAGCTTAATAAATACGGACTGCAGATGTGATTAAATAATGTCAACATTTTGTACAGTAGGTCCTTGACTGTTGCATGTGTGACTCTGGGCAGTGAGAGGTCTCACTGGGACATCCCAAGCAATGCTAATTACAATGAAGAGCTTAGTGTCAACGACAATCCTAGCTGTGTGCCTCTCTTGAAGCACCATGTGTACAGATATCAGTTGATCTCCACATCAGTATTGTGACAATGGCTTACATTGATGTAAGGACAAAGGTTCTCAGGTAAGAGGCTTTTGTATTGGTACACATAAGTCTTAAGTGGCGTCTCAACGGCTTGCCATCTTAACTGAACTTCAACTAGGGACAAAGTTGCAATTTCAATCAGACTTTGCCGAGGAACTGAAGACATTGCAGTAGCCTTGACTGACTGAATCTTCACCAATGTTGGCCTGAGCTATGAGGAATGGGTTCTGTTTATGAACATGCTGCAACCCACCTCGTCATAAATAATACATACGTGAGATCGGGCACTTCAACAGCTGGTCACAACACTGATATGCTGCTATTTGGCGCAGTTCTGAAGGCTTTGGTGCAATTAAACCATACAGTCATGAGAATCCATTCTACTTTCACTGAAAAAACACCCACGTTTGAGATTGACTACAGACCTTCATACGGATACATTGTACAATGTGGTCGTATACATGTTGATTGACAACTGTCAATCATACATGTCTGCATGATAAACACACACAGCTGTTCTATTGTTTGTGCTAATAATGCAGCATGTACTGAATTGATAGACCCATCCCTTCTGCTTCTAGAAAACAGTTTCTTCCACCTAGCAGTATCAACCCTGATCTGTTTCATTTTATTATTATTTTATTATTATGTAAGATTATTACAAGAATTCCACCACAAAGGCCCTTTTACTTGTGACTTATAAAGTAAAAACAGACTGAGAAAATGCATTAAATAAATCATAGTGTACGGAAATTTACGAAGATGGAAATATTTTTATTTGTACAGACAATCAGTAAAACACTTTTTAGTCAGTTCTAATCGTAGAGAAGCAGATCACCACACTTCACAAATTCTTAAATTGACAGGTGCATAAATAAGCCCAATGTTTTATGAAATGACACATTGAATGCAAGTTTTCTCGTTTTTTGTTGTTGTTCCTACTTGTTCCAATGCATTGTGGGTGGGCACTGAATGCTTGGAGGAAGAATTATCCAAACCAAGCTCTACCATACTCCTACTCAATGTGTGGAACAGCTCACAGAAATGACAAGGGAAAAGGAATTATCTAGTAAATAATACAGTAGTACCGCTGCCTTCATACCACAACATGTGTGCGTGCGGTTAATTAATCTAGTGAAAGACTGCTGTGTCGACTAATCATGACAGTCGATCTGTCAATGCACTGTCATTCGTTAACATATATGGCAGCATTGTAGGCTAGACATACACACATATACCTGAGTTACGATTTCATTACACTGTCAATGAAGTGTGACATACATTTACTTCCTGTGATGAGGGCGCAGCAAGATTGGGTAATTTTGTGGAAAATCCCCATTTCTAAAATCTTATTATTAGATTTATAGTGACAGTTTTGTTTATAATTAATAAATAGGTGTCATGTTGACTTTATAACAACTTTGATCTGGTATACTTTCTAACAAGTAGCACTTTAATTGATACTGTAACAGCTTCCATCTCATCTACTTTGTAACAAACACAGCTTTAAATGCCACTTTGTAACTGCTTCGTCTATTTTGTAACAAATATAGCTTTATTTGTCAAGCAAACCTAAGAGAGTAATCAAACCTGGCTGTTAAAAAACTGAAATTCTGGATGCATCATAGTGAGACCACATTTTACTAAGTTGTAACTGCCAAAATTGTACAAACTAATACTACTCATACATATGAAAATATGTTACTTACTAACAATTTTGAATGACAAGTGCAAATTTTATAGTACAATCTGTTTTAAATAGTCACTGATATGTGCTGAATGCATAAGAAACATTCACAACAGTAAACAGCCAAATGCAGCTACTTTTAATAAGGTTTAATTTAACGACGCATTCAGTAAATTGTTGGAAAAGACCCGAGGTGTGAACAACAAATGATCATCTGATGGCAGACAATGCAACTGTTCTGTACACAACTTTAATGATGCCTGCATAGAACCACACGACACTTTGCAGCAAATATTGTCGATGACATGGAAACATGTTATTTCACAGACTGCAGTGTCACTTCACATAAGGCATGTGAAGTCAAGCAGCCATCTCTAGTTCCGAGTCGGTTCAAGTAAAACAACTGCGATGTCTGCAAAGCCACAGCAGTTGTTCCCGAGTAATTCACCGGCTCCTTGCCAACAGGAAACTGCCGGGAATGGTGTGTATGAATGAGATATGTTTGTTGGCCCACGCTCGGCACGACAACTGTGGTGCAGTCTCTGTGCTGCCACCTAATGGCAGAATATATCCTGACCCCCAGTTCTTCCACAACGGAGCCTCGCTCTGATCAACCAATCAGCTGGTCAACGGAGAAAGCATCTGTAGCACCAGTAACAGTCACATGATCTGTGCCCAATCAATCAACGCTAAGACTGCTCAGTGGCACTGCCTATGATAGAATCATCTTGCACTTTGTCCGTGACATCGTCTGAGCTACTGCTGGCGTAGTTATCTTTGGGTTCAGCACCAGGCTCCGCCGCAGCTTCTGAATCACTGCTGTTGTTGCTGGTATCATTCTCCCGAGACGACATTGCTGACGCGTTTGCCATCGTTTCAGCATCAACATCGTCACCTGGTGCCCCTTTCTTCATCGACAGATCTTCTGCGACCAATTCTGTTTCTGTGGATGCTGGCTCTGCATTAGTATCATCAGAGTCGACGGGTGACGTAGCATCATCCTTGGTCGCAGAGTCGTCAGTTGGCGCCCTGGCTAGACTGGCAAATGTCGACATGCTATTAGGCAGCATGTAACTGGCAGCGCCAAGACTTTGTGCGTAGACTTGATTGAACAACAATGGGTTGTAGACAAACGGGAACGACATATGTGGTACGCCACCCGCTGTCGACGCCACAGTCGTTGATGATGATGATTCCGATACACCATCTTTCGCGTCTCGCATGCCACTCTCAGCATCTGAATCATCGTCTGGCTTGGCGACGCCTCCAGGCATCATGCTGAAGCCAGTGGATGCCGCATACATCGGATTAGCAAGACCGAAGCCTGCAAGGCCACCAAATGGCATGCCCACTGGGTAACCCATCAAACCAGCACTGTTCGACAGGGCAGCCATGCTGGATAGGGAGTTGAGGTATTCACTGTTTGCTGGTTTACGCCCCCGCCTACCAGAGGGTGCTGTGACACGGGTGCACAGTGACTCAGGTAGGTTACCCTGCAACCAGATAGATTGTGAGAAAACAGGTGACACCATGTGAGAAACTCAGGAACGCAACCACTCACATGGACAATTCTTAAGATTTAATTATTTTGTTTTTTTCTCTTAAAAGCCAATAATGTTACATCATATTTTAGGTTTGTGTAAACAATGCCAAGTATCTTGACAACATTGGTGGTGCCACCAGATGGGTTAAACAAAACAAATCACTGAAACCAAATTCTTATTTTGAACAATGTTCAATATAGTTATTATATTATTTTAATTTGCATCATCAAGTATACTTTACTTAAATTTTTTTTAATTTAATTTATATATATATATACACACACACACACACACTGTATTTAAATAAATTTTTATTTAATAATATACAATATTAAATAAAAAAAAAATTAATATTAGGATTATAATCATAATTATGTGCATTTTTATTTGTTTTACTTTATTGTAAAATGCATTGATCTATCGAGTACAGGAATATGCATAATAAAAGAACCAACATTATTATTATTTATTATAATGAGGCTTACACATTAAACCATGTCTGTGGCGTTTGTTTACATCAAGTAGACTTGGTCTATCATTAGTTATTCACGTCATTGGAAAGGATGGTTGTCACAAAAGGGTTATCTGTTACAGTTAGATCATTCTTCAATGAATCATATCTTTATTCCTTCATTAGTTTATAAGCAAACTGCGGATTTGGCTGGAAATCCAAACATGGATTTTGCTGAACCAGGGCCATACCATCCTCATGCATATTTGTATTTGCAATAATTATGAAAGAAATTACTGGTAGTGAGAAGTGCCAATAACAACTAATAACGTTCAAATTTGTGCTTCTAGGTTACTACATCTGGCAATCTGGAAGACATAGTTAGTAGTTTTTGAGAAATTCCCAACACTAGCATACAAGCAGTAGTGTTAATAAAATTGCTTTAATATATCATTATCACATACAGTTTGTTCTGAATCAATTATATTTATTCTAGTACTGTTTATTTGTTCTGTTTTCTACAAGTATAACTTTCAGTATTCTTGTTAATAACACCAATGACACGAAATGACAAATTAAATCGAAACAAACCTTAGCAGCAACGACATGTGCCCACTTGCCGTCGATGTCGAAGGCGGGGTTTTTCTCCAGCCATTCTTTCAGGTATTTCAACGGCGGTGCCTTTGCACCAGTTATTTTCTTTCCTGTCTCGCGGTTGATCACCGACACGTTCTCGTCGCCAGTCAGGGTAGTTAAATCAAGTTTGCTGGGGTCAATGCGGGGTCGTCGTTGTTTCCGTGTCACCTCAAGCGCCACCTATCGCAACGACAGGTCAAAACAAAGTCACTATTTATAAAGGTAGTTTCAGATTTTAGTTATTTAATAATATTTGGATACTGCGATGCACAATAATAAACATCAATGTGCCAAGCTAGTGTTTTATCAGTGTCTGTAGATAAACACGTACCTATGAGCATCTACTGGTCTGTTATAAACAAAGGTACATCTTGCTAGGGTAGAGCAATATCTTTTGTGCAGGGCAATTTCTTGTGTACGGCAGTAGATATGTTAATCAGGTGAAATGTGGCCTTCACCTACCTTTTAAAACCATATCATGGATATGTGATGTGTGTTATAGTGAGCATTTAATGAGATTAATTCTGAAATGAACAATTGCTTATTAAATAAGGATGAAAGTTTTATAACAAACAACTGTAATTTGACGTTGTAAGGAGACATGAGGAAGTGAGTACTGATCGTCACTGCCGCTCACCTCAGCCTTGTTTGCCTCCTCAGGCAAAGTCGGAGGTCGCTCCTCCACGAAGCCGGGGTGTTCTTCGAGCCAGCTCCCCAAGTCCCTCCTCGTGGGGGCGTCCTCGCCGGCCAGGCGCGTACCCTCTTGGAGATTGATGACTGGCACCCTCGCATCTGTAGGACACAGTGCTGACAGTCAATAGGGCATAAAGAAATACAGTGCTGACAGATTCAGCAGGGCATAAAGAAATAGTGCTGACAGTAAGCAGGGCATAAAGAAATACAGTGCTGGGTCAGCAGGGCATAAAAGCGGTTAATCGTGACTGTGTGGGCTCACCTGGTTGCATGGTGGCCAGCAGTGCCATGGACCGCTTGAAGGTGGTCAAGTGTGACTGTGTGGACTCACCTGGTTGCATGGTGGCTAGCAGGGCCATGGACCGCTTGAAGGTGGTCAAGTGTGACTGTGTGGACTCACCTGGTTGCATGGTGGCCAGCAGTGCCATGGACCGCTTGAAGGTGGTCAAGTGTGACTGTGTGGACTCACCTGGTTGCATGGTGGCCAGCAGGGCCATGGACCGCTTGAAGGTGGTCAAGTGTGACTGTGTGGACTCACCTGGTTGCATGGTGGCCAGCAGGGCCATGGACCGCTTGAAGGTGGTCAAGTGTGACTGTGTGGACTCACCTGGTTGCATGGTGGCCAGCAGGGCCATGGACTGCTTGAAGGTGGTCAAGTGTGACTGTGTGGACTCACCTGGTTGCATGGTGGCCAGCAGGGCCATGGACTGCTTGAAGGTGGTCAAGTGTGATTGTGTGGACTCACCTGGTTGCATGGTTGCACAGCAGGGCTATGGACTGCTTGAAGGTGGTCAAGTGTGACTGTGTTGACTCACCTGGTTGCATGGTGGCCAGCAGGGCCATGGACTGCTTGAAGGTGGTCAAGTGTGACTGTGTGGACTCACCTGGTTGCATGGTGGTCAGCAGGGCCATGGACTGCTTGAAGGTGGTCAAGTGTGACTGTGTGGACTCACCTGGTTGCATGGTGGCCAGCAGGGCCATGGACTGCTTGAAGGTGGTCAAGTGTGACTGTGTGGACTCACCTGGTTGCATGGTGGCCAGCAGGGCCATGGACCACTTGAAGGTGGTCAAGTGTGACTGTGTGGACTCACCTGGTTGCATGGTTGCACAGCAGGGCTATGGACTGCTTGAAGGTGGTCAAGTGTGACTGTGTTGACTCACCTGGTTGCATGGTGGCCAGCAGGGCCATGGACTGCTTGAAGGTGGTCAAGTGTGACTGTGTGGACTCACCTGGTTGCATGGTGGTCAGCAGGGCCATGGACTGCTTGAAGGTGGTCAAGTGTGACTGTGTGGACTCACCTGGTTGCATGGTTGCACAGCAGGGCTATGGACTGCTTGAAGGTGGTCAAGTGTGACTGTGTGGACTCACCTGGTTGCATGGTGGCTAGCAGGGCCATGGACTGCTTGAAGGTGGTCAAGTGTGACTGTGTTGACTCACCTGGTTGCATGGTGGCCAGCAGGGCCATGGACTGCTTGAAGGTGGTCAAGTGTGACTGTGTGGACTCACCTGGTTGCATGGTGGCCAGCAGGGCCATAGACTGCTTGAAGGCGGCCGCGTCAGGCTGTCCCTCCAACCACTTGTCAATCTTGCGCTTGCGACCCCGCTTCTTCTTCTCGTCAGCTTCTCCCTGTAAGAGGAGTAATCATGGCCTAGTTACTACAGGTCATTTCTTCCACACAACCAAACTGACTCAACAATGCATCTGCTTTCAAACCATCCTGAGGTCTTCGCACTCAACTGTTAACAAAATCTGTTGTTCACCACCAGATGACAGTTCAGTGTTCCCGGTGTACTCACAAGTCATGTCTACATAGGTCTACTGGCACTAGCTTAAGATTCAACAATTGTCAAACAATGAGACGAGATGTTCCTATGTAATTCACAATCGCAGTAAACTGGGACATGTCAACCACGTCCAAGTAGACCTAAGGACATCTTCAATGAAATAACACCATCGATACTGGAAAGCAGCCTGTCATTTGATGGCTGCTTGTACATATCAGACCAACTGCTATGACCAATGTGACAAATGTGTTAGTTTGGCCTCACACCCGACTAGTGTCGCCACCTACCAGCATCGCCTGCACCCGCAGTTCGGCCTCCTTGTCCTCTCCAAAGTTGTGTGGCAAATGAATGCTGCCTGATGCGCCCTCTTGTTGCATGCTGCTGGAGAGATTTGATTCGCTGTCGTCATCGCTGAGCGACCCCAGCATCATCATCTTCTCTTGGAGATATATGGCTGCGTGGACAACAAAACATGTCATTCGTGCTGCCATCTATCAGACACCATTTAGCCAATGTTGCTGCATTGTAGATTGGCCGAATTGATGCAAGCGATACAATCACACCTGCGTATACATATCCTGTTATACAATCTAGCTTCTCCCATACCCCAGTGGAACAGGTCGATAAAAAGACAGATTGTGTGTCATCATTAATTAAGTTCTGTATTTAACTTAAATTATTTGATGTTGTGAGCTCTCATTAAGTGAGCACCATGTTCAATGGTGGCAGACCAATTGACCGGGTAAGGCTGTCTGGAAGCACATTGTTATAGGCAGAGTGGTTACAAAACCGTTGTCAGATGCAAGTTGTGTAATTTATATAATATTACTCATGATTTTGTTGTTATTTCTAAGTGTTGTACTTTTGAAAAGTAGTTTTACTTTTTACTCAAGTACTTTTTTACAAAGTAATTTTACTTTTACTCAAGTAGTTTTCAGGTGAATCACTTTTACTCAAGTAAAAATTAAAGTAATTCAGTCCACCCTGCATGTATCAAAAATAAATATTATTGTTGATCAGGGAGACCTGTCACTAAGACCATGTTGACAAGGTCGCTATAGAGAAAGTTAAATCCATATACTGGGGGTACAGGGTAAAAAAATAATGATTTAAAAAAAAAAAAAATCGGATTTATTTGATTTAAAAAAAAATCTGGTATATATATATATATTTATATATAGATGTTTATATAAACTCTTTCAAACATGTTCTATTCAAATGAATTTGGGTACTTGTCTTAACAGAGGGTACTTGATTTTTGCTTATATAAAGACATTAGACAATGTCCACAAGGCCTACCCCCTGTAGTTGCATAATCTGTCTTGGAAAGGAAAGCATGCTGTGTGTCTGTGGCTGTAGCAGTGGTAATTATTGTTTGCTGAGAGGATGGATTAGCACCTGTCTAGGGCTCTGTGTACTCTATAGGTCTGCAACCAGACTACCAGACTACAAACTGGTACAGTATTGAACAATTGTCACCAAAACTGTCTCACTTGAGTCAACATACTGAATTGGTAACAACTAGCACAAGCTCTAAGTGGACTTTAACTCAGGGCTTCTGACTTCAAAAAAATACTTCCTCTTGAAGACAAGTTTGTGGGGCTTCACTGCATTCAGAAAGGGAATAGCTCAAACATACACAATGTCATAAAATATTTGACTATCAGGCTATCTGGTGACGATACAACTACATAAGTGTGCCCACATTGTGCTTTTAGATTAAAAAACATACAAAACTTTGTTGATCTCGATCTTTGTAAACAATTATTTGTGTTAAATTCATATAAATCAGCGATTAATAAAATCTGAAATAAAAAATCATAAATCAATCAACTTTTTTTTGGAGTGATTTAAATCATGATTTAAATCAAACAACCCTGCTGGGGTACATACTGATTGAGAATTTTTTTTACTTTCACTGTGAACAGCTGGTCTGAGCAGCTTCAACCGGAAGTGACCCCCTGAATGTAGGGTGATGGCCTGGGCGCAACCCCCAACCATTGGTGTCACACACCAGTAATGTTCTCCTGAAGTCTCCCCAAAACTGAAGCACTTTTATGCTGTTCATTGACCAATTTTTCGTACAACTGACAACTGTCTGTTTGAAAGTGTTTTTATCAACTTGTATGTGATCCGTTCCCTACTACAGTTTAGCAAATGCAACTCACCAAAACACAAAATGTCAACTGTAAATGTGAACAATCACATTAGTGATGTCAATAGGTAACTAGAAAATTGTTTGTCATGTACATCCATTTACCTCGTTCGAGTTCCATTTCTGCCTTTTTCCTTCGTTTCCTGCGCTTGTGGAATGTCATCTTGAGTCCGTCAGCCTGCACACGGCAAACAACAACGTCTATGCAAAACACTCTCCAAAGCAGTTCCTTATACAGACTGAATTTATTTGATTTTACTATTATTACTGGAATGGATATAGCTGCCAAAACAAGCATGCGGTCGAGGCAATCACCAAAGGAAAAAACAAAGGTGGTGTCAGTGGTGCCCCCTGGTGAACTGGAGATAACCATCATAACTGTTGAAAAATATGGTGAAACATATTTGTCAAAAGGAATATCCCAAATGTGTTTGCCTGGTAAAAGGACTAAGAAATGTCTTTTTATTCAATATAAACAGGAAGTCAAAAAGGTAGCGTGCCATAAATACAGGTGGTCACTTTCACACCGTTCACTCCAATATTAACATTTTTGCAACTGAAGCATGCATTTTGCTTTCAAGTAATTTTGGGTTTGTACAACTGCAGAAGGTGATGGCTTGGCCCTGTTGTACGTATAGACAGGAATAGCCTTCCACACATTGCTCTCACATGGACACCACATTGATAAAGGAGAAGATGCAGATCACTGGGCATCTGGAGAAAGACAATTAAAGAAAAGCTGAAGCTGTCTGGGAATTTGGTTGGCTAGCCCAAGACCATGCCGGTTGGAGATTTGTTGGCGCGTTATGCTCCAGGGGGAGTGGAGAAGACTGAGTGAGTGAGTAAGTGAGTGAGTGAGTGAGTGAAACAACTGCGGTTTTGCACTTCCATCCATGAAATATTCCTATGGAACAATCAAAAACATCTGTGTATTTGGTACTAGTGTACACTCACCGAGCCACCCTCTCCTGCCGTGCCAACAATCGTGTAGTCGTGCCCTCCCACGGGCGTGCCTGGCAGTTTCGTCAACCCCACCCCCGGCACACAGGAAGCGGGGGTGCTTGAGCGCGAGTCAGTGACAGCCTGACTGGCAGCGTAGTGTCGGGCCCCCGGCCACTCACCCGTGTCAACGCAGTAGCACAACTGCTCAATGCGGTGGAATATCACCCGGTCCTGCACACGTAACAAGGGGTAGGATGTATCTCACATGCAGCGGAAATATTAATTTAATCTGTCAGGTTGTACATATCACTTATCTTCACTGATGAATTACTGTGACTAAGGACACTTTCTATGAACATGTATTTTAGCTATTTATTTATCACAATAAAAAATTTCTTATTTACTATAATTATTTATTTATTTACTATATTTATTTACTATAATTATTTATTTTATTTATTAATATTAATCGAATACTCAATTTTTTATTATATATTTCGAACTATAACATTATATATTTATTATTTTTATGAATCGATGTATGTTTTGTATGCGTCTATATTTTCCCAAAACGGTGTGCCATTTATCAGGCTGTCGCAGTGACTACGTGTGCTCATGTAGTCCATACTCTTCAAACAGTTTGCAATCAAACACTTCACATTGTATACTGAAAAAACCTTGTTCCCTGCCTCTTACGCAAAACTGTTTATCTGTTTATCTTCGATGAGTGCCAAGGTTTCTCAGCGACACAATGAAACATCTGGCGAGATCGGGGCACATACCTTGGGCCAGTGTACGAATGGGTTATTCCAAGGTTGGTTGGCCGAGTCAAGTGTCATTTCACTGCCAATCGTCATGTCAAGACTAGTGTCATCGTCCCCAAGCATGCTCTGTAAGACAAGTGTCCCGTGTCACATCGCATCATATCACTACTACTCGATTATGCTAAAAAATATCAGAATATCCCAAATCAAACCATGTCTCTCCCATAAAAAATGTACAATTTGTGCAATAATGAAATAACCCCAATAAATACAGCATCAAATAAGAAATGAAAAATATTCTCAAGGTCTACATATAAAGTATCTCAAATGGTACTGATCTCAAACACACCACTAATGCAGACATCATCATGTCTTACACAGACTCGGTTTTAGTAGTAATCTTTCATGGTCTTTCAAGAGAACTTTCTTATTTGTGGCAAGAAACGTCTTGTGGAAAAGTACTACTCACATCCTGTGGCGTATCCAGCTTCTCTCGAGCGAACAACATATCAACTGGCGGCATCCCATAATTCTCTAGCTCATCGTCGCTGCTGTCAGAATCTGTTTTAATTGCCTCCTCTGCCTTCGAGACCCCCATCGGCTCAGTCTTCATCAGTCTATTGGGCATCATGACATCCTGCTCTTTGACATAACTCTCTGTCTCAACCTCAACCATCGCAGCCGGCACTTCCAAGTCCTTGTTCCCGTATTCCATTCCTTCTCCCGGTTTCTCGGACGACTCACTTTCGACCGTAACAGTCGCAGATTCCTCTACTTTGACCTCCAGTTTCACCGATCCATCCTCCTCAACCTTCACTGGAACTGTGCTCACCTCTACACTTTCCTCTTTCACCTCCATGTCCACCTTCAATTTCACCTCAGTCTTAACACTGTTTGCCTCGTCATTTGTGTCACCAGATGGCGCCACATTCAATGTAGGTTTCATCAAAGCTTCCTGCGATAGAGAGTCCCCGCCTGCTGGGACAAAATCCAGTTGTATACATCCACAATCCACCATTAATGTTACATAACAAAGATGTATGCAAGTGCTAATGTATGCTCTATTTTGCCAGGGTATATCAGCTTCTATAAGTGTTAATCATACTGTTAAAACTGCATCCACAACTGATTTAGCCTATCGCAAATCTGGTTCATTGGTGTCCAAATATGTGGTGTATCAATAGTTTATATAACATCTGCAGTCGATTAAAAAAAGCATATTTTTTTCAAATGATCGAAAGAATTGACTTCAGTTGTTAGATCTGGTAAGGATCAAAGTAGTGGATATCCAAAATGGTAAACACTATGCGAATCAATGCCGATCATGGGCATAACTTCCATCCTCTTACCGATCACTTGACAAAGTTACGTGATTTTTAGCATTTCCATTTTCACTTACTGCTTGAACAAGGATAAAGTAATTTAATAGTTTGTCTGATGATTTCACAGAAACTACCTATAAAAGTTGCACAAAGGAGCTAGCATGTTGCAGGGGATACTAGGTAGGTTTGGGTTTTCGCAAAATTAATTTGAAATGAGACTAGCCAAAAAATCTAATTGAGGAGGCACCTTTAAAATATAATATTTAGGAACGAACTCTATGATGAAGACTAACACATTACAATAGGGCGGTAGAAATAACGACAACTGTCATTGGCTCAATTATTATACTGCAGTCCCCCACTGGTCCTAGTCATCTTGCACGCTTAAATAATTTCACGCTGTAAGGTTTAGTGCATTATGTGTGAGAGGATCGCGACATTTAGGGCAGTGAAATTAAAACACACCTGATTGCAATATTCCCAGACTCACCTGGCCAAGCCTGTGGAACTGCCATGCTGCTGGGGTAACCGGCGGCAGCGTTGGCAGCCTTTGCTTGCGCCATTTTGGCCATCACAATCTCTCGGAATGCTAGCTTCGAGTCATACAGGATGTGGTAGTCCGTGCGCGCAAGGCCGTGTCTGTAAACATACACCAGCATTTAAAGGTGATTCTAAGAGGATAACCGAGGTACACAAAACTACACAACACAGGGTAGGTTTATGCCAGACATACACTGCTAAACTTTTGTTGCAAGTACCAGAGTGCATTGCACAACTGATCCGTTTCAAGTCAAATAATACCACATGTTTAAAACTACTTGAGTCAAACATTGGAGAAAAGCTTAGCAGTATTGATGGAGGCAAATGATCATTGTGACAGATGTGCAGTATGCATTCTAAGATGGACAGAGCCGAAAATTCGGGTAGGACACATCTCGACTCAATGCATCGTAAGTGCCCCAGCTACCTTAATAGGTCGGATATGGCGCTTGGCCAGATGTGACTCACTTGGCAGCCCCAATGAGCAGGTCCTTGTCATGTTCTCCACAGACCCACCACTCGGGCATGTCGGGGCTGGCCTGGCACAGTCGCAGTCGCTCGCTAAGCCTCGGATGCCACAGCGTGTGTTCACGTACACAGTTCAACAGGTCGATGCGGGCAAGGCAGCGTGCAGCACGCTCCTCCGTAATTGGCTCCACAAACATGTCGTTTGGTGGGATCGCTGAATCGACAAGGATAATCGACATGACCATCTATAGATATGTCACTGTAAACTCATATGTATATATATATATGAATAATATATATCGTTTTCTTAAACACCATGAATGAATGCGTAAATTTATTTAGTAAAATCAGCCAAATTTGGGTCCCAACTATATCATGTTTTCTAAGCTATATTCTCATTAGCTATCACTGAATCCAGTCATGAATAAATATGAGACAGCTTTCGATTGATACAATTTGTTCCTGTATCAGACACTAGTGACAGAATGGAAGATTGTTATACAAAAGTATGTCCCGGTCGCTACGCAAAGCGACCGGGACTTTATAAGGAAATTTGGCAACGGCCGTTGAATGCGGGTTTGTGAGAAGAAATAATACACAACAAAACGAAAGTATCAAGTGCAGCCCTCTACATTGCGACTGATTTGGTCGCACATGTGACTGTTTTTTCTGTTTGGCGACTAACACATTTTGTACGGTCGCCCACTGGCGACCGCGACGAGTTGGTGATAACAGATTGTGTGTTGTTGTTTGCCATTTCATAAATCATGTGTTGTCGTTTGTTGGAAATTATCGTGCGTAGTGCGACTCATTCTCGTTTTTCGTGTGCGCTGTTTCTCTTATCGCTTGATGTGTGAACAGGGTGTATTCTGTTTTTAATTGTGCGTGTAGTAAACGAAAGCGACAGAAACTGCCCTGTTCGAACAAAAAGATGACGAAATCAAAGACACTTCAGGACCAAAACTCAGCAGTTCTGCAGCCGCGACGTCAGCTGTTAAAGACAAGTCAGAACGTAACTCTGACAAAGCACACCAGTAGCGGCTGACATGGCAAGTGTTCTGACGTCTGCTTGGATCGCACAGGGCCGCTGTTGAGGAAGCTGGATACGCAGTGGGCCAAAGAATCTGAACGTACCCAAGACGATCTCGCCGTTAAATTTACCACTGCTTACACAATTGTGAAGATGGCATTAAAAAAATTTCGGCCACTTCTGGCATTGCAAAAAAAGAACAGCATCATGTCCTATGCGTATGCCAACAATGTCAAGTGCGCATAGTTTGTTACCAGCATCCCTAATCAAATTCAAGATTTTACTTTATCACCAGTGGCTTATTTCTACATCAAGCACTAGTTGATACTATAGAAATATCTCTATTTTATATCATTAGCCATTTATGTAAACAAGCAACATTTTCATAGTTTCGGGAAAATGAAATGTTGTGTCAATAAAATTATATTTTATGCATTTTTACTATGAAGAACCACACAACAATTTGTTGTACTAGTCAGGCCAGCTCGAGTAACTTGCCCTGATAGATTTATCACAAGAATCCAATAACGTGAGTCTTGATAAGATTTAATTGATTCACAAAGCAGCAGGGCCAAAATTCAACTTTACTTCAGTAGGTCTTCCAACAGTATCGAGCCACCAATGCAACTAAATATGATCAAAATGGCTGTTGAAACCATCGTTCTGTGTACACCAGCCAATCACAACTCACCTTCCTCTTCAGTTTGTTACCAGCATCCCTAATTGTCTCAAAAGTCGGTATTTGGCAGTGATGTTTGATAGTGCCACTGACTGTTCAGTAAGTACAAGAAACAGAAGCTAGCATCAATTTATATGTATAATTATTGCAAATTATTGGTAATTTCAAGGATTCCCCATGACTGTTATTAATTTGTTAGTGTAACATGTGTTATAATGCATAGACTATAGTATCTGGTCACATATTCATACGTTTTTAATTTGTATTTCACTTTTACATTAATAAACGGACGTCTGTAGTTAATTTGGAATACTTTGATGCTGTACTTGTATAAAACGCTATTATATGTATATATGCACACACAATTACTTAAATTTTTTATTTGGCTCCTAAAAAAATGTAGGTAGGAGCCAGTGTCATGGCCAAATCTTGACCACGGCCGGAATATCACTGACAATTTTAATTATAACATTATGAAAAAGCTTATTTGAAGACATGATAACAGAAATATCACCAATATGCGATCTCGTGATAGGTCATTACATTTTAATCAAATTCAAGATTTTACTTTATCATCAGTGGCTTATTTCTACATCAAGCACTAGTTGATACTACAGAAATATCTCTATTTTATATCATTAGCCATTTATGTAAACAAGCAACATTTTCATAGTTTCGGGAAAATAAAATGTTGTCAATAAAATTATATTTTATGCATTTTTACTTTGAAGAACCACACAACAATTTGTTGTACTAGTCAGGTCAGCTCGAGTAACTTGCCCTGATAGATATATCACAAGAATCCAATAACGTGAGTCTTGATAAGATTTAATTGATTCACAAAGCAGCAGGGCCAAAATTCAACTTTACTTCAGTAGGTCTTCCAACAGCATCGAGCCACCAATGCAACTAAATATGATCAAAATGGCTGTTGAAACTATCGTTCTGTGTACACCAGCCAATCACAACTCACCTTCCTCTTCAGTTTTGAACTTGCGACAGACGCGCTTCACCATGTGGTAGAATGCACGGAAGTAATCTGTGAGTGTGTTGTCATACTTCTTGTCCAGCCTCGCGATGCTGCGGAATGTGTCCCAGCGGAACTCGCCCGTCTGAAGGTCACGCTCCACGCCAAAGGTCGACACGACACGATAGAAGTCGGCCTCCTCCCGTCGCGACCACCGGCTGTGGCAGAGGGACCAACTCAATGTCACCAAGCAGAGCAAATTGAGGGACTGTCTCAACGAGGAAGCAGTGGAAATAGCGTTGATGAATAGTGCTAGGGTTTATGCTACCTCAAATGTATGTCATAGGTGAAATCAAAGGTGGTTTGATAACATAATTTGTGAAATTCCATGAAAAACAAATAAGAAAGATTTATTGGATGAAAGTTTGCTAAAATTTGCCAAGCTTTCTTGCATTCATTTCTGTAATATTTGTTGTTTTTCATAACAAGCAAGTTCCTCCAGCCTAGACGTGTCACAAATGCTTTTTTATAATGGCAGGCAATGCCAGTGATTATTTAATCATATTCTATGGGATGATTTAATTTCAGCATAAGATATCTAATGAACTTGAAGGCTGTTGCAATTAAGTTGAACACAGACGATGGAGTCATATTTCTGTGCATCTTATGAAGTGTGTGGCTACAACTGAAAGGTACTACTGGGATAAATGGGGAGAGCGTATGTAAGAGGGTGGTGGCAGGAAGAAGAGGTGTGGGTAAGTGATGATGGGGGTGGGGTGACTGACCTCTGCATGGCATCTCTCTTCCTCTGCTCTCTCTCCTTCATCACTGCCTGGAACCTCTCTCGACGCTCCATCTTCTGTACAAACACACACCACTGACAGCATCTACTACATCCAACAGATGTCAGTAGCAACAGTCGCTCTTAGCAACAGTTATCAGTAGCAACAGTCGCTCTTAGCAACAGTTGTCAGTAGCAACAATTGGTCCATGCAACAGTCGCTCCTGGCAACAGTTGTCAGTAGCAACAGTCACTCTTGGTAACAGTTGTCAGTAGCAAGTCGCTCCTAGAAACAGTCACTCCAAGCAACAGTTGTCAGTAGCAACAATGGTCACTTTCAACAGTTCCACAGACAAGATGCAGCAGGTAAATATCAAGAAATTGCAACGATCATTGGTAAAAGTCAATCCAAGTAAGATGAGGCGCACAAAGCTTTGTACTAACACAAGACAAATGCCTTTACAAATGTGGGGTAGGACTCCACACTGAGTAACATGGGGTGAAGTAGAAGAGTGACTGTAGAAGAAACATAACATACAAAGGAAAAAAGTTAATTATACCTCTTTATAAAGCAATAGTTAGACCTCATTTAGAATACTGTATACAAGCATGGAGACCATATCGTAAGAAGGATATAGATATGCTTGAACGCATACAAAGGAGAGCAACTAAAATGATTCCAGAACTGAGAGACCTTAGTTATGAAGAACGCCTGAAAGAATGTGGTTTAACAACTCTAGAGACAAGGAGGTTAAGAGGAGATCAGATTGAAGTTTTTAAGATATTGAATGGGTATGAAAATATTGATAGAAATATGTTTTTCTCACTCAAGAAGGATAGCAGAACTAGAGGACATGAGGTAAAATTAGTAAAGGATCAATGTAGATTGGACATCAGGAAGCACTCGTTCTCACAGAGGACAATAAATGAATGGAACAAATTGTCAACAGATTGTGTAACTGCTAGCAGCGTGAATATGTTTAAAAACAAGGTTGACACATATCTCAGGAGGGCGGGCTATAAGCAGATGAACATTGTTGGACTCTCGATAAGCCAATGGCTTCCTTGTCCACTTGCCATCTGGGCCTTTGGCTTGGATGGCAAATCTTGTTAAATCTTGTTAAAGTAAACTACTGTAACATGAGGTAGGGCACAAAATAACAACTTTATAGATGTGACCCTACCTTCGCTTTCTGCTCTTGCTTCAGCTGCTCTCTCTTGTGACTTCTTTGGTAACCAGTGATGACGCGGCGGAGTCGTGTGTTCAGATCAGACGGCAGTGGGAACGGCAACGTTCCGTTCACCGCTGGCAAATCAAACAGCCACGGATAAAAGATGTTAGAACGTGCACACACATCCCACCCTACAGAGCGGTCAGCCAAACTCCTCCTCGTCACACACAGCTATGTTTCCAACCACATCTCTGAGGTACAGATATCATGGTTATCTTGCACATTACAGTAAATGCAGTACACATGTTGTCATGTAAACCAAAACAAGCATATATCCTTTTCACAAATCGGAAACTAAATTAATGTCGCAGAAAACATGACACGGCTTGGCAGTACACACCATTTTGGTCATTAAATTTCATCGCAGCATTATCTGATGTCATCCCCGACCCTGGACTTCCAGGGGACATCTCATCATCGTCATCATCACACTTGGCTTGCCTTGACTTGCCTTTGACAGGCTCCCTGTCGTCGTCCTCCCTGGGGGCATACACATGGTCATTAGGCTTCAGCTTTCAACTCCTCCGAAAACTGCCATGTTCTACTATTTAGTGCATTACCTACACCAGGGTGCCCAAACGTTCTCACGTTAAAGCCCAAGCCCCAAAAAACCCTTCCTGTATTCTAAGGCTCCCAGCTCTGTATTTACATGTAATACCATTCTAAAATAATGTTGCATGTTTGCGGCCCCCCAGGAGTCCTTGAAACTTGACAACGGCCCCCTGGACACCCTGGAACTACACTGCCACCCCACAGCAGTCCTTAAAGCTTCACAACGGCCCCAGGCCCTGGAACTACACTGCCACCTCATAGCAGTCCTTAAAGCTTCACAACGGCCCCAGGCCCTGGAACTACACTGCGAGAGCAAAAACAATTAAAGATGCTATAGCTTAAGTCTGGTCTAAACTGAACAGCTATTTAACTGGTTTCACCATCAGCTACTAATATATTTAGTATGGAATGATATCTTATGAGGTGTTTTAATCAATTTATTTATATAAACTGTTAACTTTTAGAACTGTTGAACAAAATACTGATGTAAATGTCTGGCAACATTGCCTTGTGCAATATACCCTGAACTGTCTTTGACTATATTTATGACTGATCCCCTAAGACTGCTGTTTTCAGTTCTCAGTCATGAGAAGTCGAACGTTGAACGCACCAAGGCCCATCACCAGTGACACACAAGGCGCCATCTGGTGTGACCTTTCAGTATTAGCATGGCGAATCATCATCAAACAGCAGACATGCTAACAGTTCCTGACAACACAAGATGGCGCCGTCAACTTGGAACATTGTACAGAATGCGTCGTACCTCCACAACAATCCATGGTATTAACCAAAGCAAATACTTGCACTGGACTAAACTCGTGAATTCTGCAGCTACAGCAACAAACACCAGTTTGCATTTCAACTCACTTGAACTCTTCTTCATCGTTCTGCTCTGCGAGCACGGCGCGTCCGTCAGGGGCACCACACCGACCGAGGAAACACAACGCTGGGTCCATGCGCATCGTGTTGTACTTCTCATAACCTACGCGGTAAGACAACACATCAGACCGCAAATCTCTGTGTATGATGATACAGCACATTGACTAAGGGATTATCTCAAAACACTGAGGTGTAACTCTACACAAAACCAAAGGTTATTTCACTGTAGACCTCCTTTATATGAAACTTTGAATAATAAAGACTGAAAAAATTTCCTCACATTTCAAGCTGTAACCATCATATACCGTTAATTTTCAGCCGTAGTAATGCAAAACTCCCAGCTTGCACTTGACGTCAGCAGCCTTTTGAACTATGATGACAAAATAAACGGTATTTTGGGGAAAAAATACATCAACGCTAATCAAAATAGCTGTTAACTCTCACTCCCCTAGTGTTGAACATCGACGTTTTGAGATCATCCCCAACAGGAAATTAAATGCCAGTTGGATATCATATGACAGTATTTTTGTGTTTGTGTAAAAAGAGGCGCGCTGACCGTGCTTGAAGACGCCGACAAGGAGAGATCGGTCAGCGTCTGAATCCCACCAGAATGCAGGGGGATCACCCTCGGCATAAGGCGTTGGAATGTTCACTTCCCTGCAACAGAACAGATCCAGTGTCAAACTCTTGACAACACTTGTCAACTATGTGCTTATTAATACTACTACACATCTTACAGGATTGTTTATATACACCATTATGGTGGTAGAAGAACACACCCTCATAGAAATCCACTTTGGTACAAAACCAAACTGCTAAACCTTTCTAAGTGTGCACAATATGAGGGCAGCTAAAACAATATATATGTTACACTTTTTTTATAATGTTCCTAATTCCAAAAGGTATAATATTATGTGTGTGTTTAATTTATTGCAGAGTATATGTCACAAAACTGCTGTTTTCAGTTCTCAGTCATGAGAAGTCGATCGTTGAACGCATAAAGGCCCATCACCAGTGACACACAAGGCGCCATCTGGTGTGACCTTTCAGTATTAGCATGGCGAATCATCATCAAACAGCAGTTGTGGACATAGTACCTGAGTTTGTAACTAGGCCCAACAGTGCACAAGTTGTAGAGACAAGGATAGACACGACAAAACTACAGCCAGACATCCATACCTTGCAGGCAGCCCTGAGAAGACTTTCTCGGCCTCATCACCGATTACTTCCTGCTTGAGATAGTAGAGTAGACGCACGCGCAACAGGACTCTGAAATGACAGTATGGGCCATGGGAACCAGGAGCCACTTGACTTGTCTGATTACAAGAGAATCGTAATAAATTGCATAACATGTCTAATAATAATTTACATGTGTAATTGACACATGTAATTTATTATAAACAAAGGATAGTTAATTTTATGAATACAAAGTTGAACAAAGTTGAACCTTGAACAAACGTACTGCTAACTAGTCCACAGACACCTGTGTCAACATGAGTCATTAAATAAACTACTTCAATTTAAAGTGTTGTTATTTAAAAGGCTTCTTAAAAAAGATACTGTAATTGCAACATAATTTCTGTAATTATGCTGTCTTTGGACCAGTCTTGAGAAAATGTATAGCTTCAGGGTGACCTGTGCATCAGAGTTAAAAAGCTCAAAAAGTTGTTCCTCACAGTAGGAGCTCAGAGTTGGATCTAGGTTCATCACACACACAGGTCACCTCATTTGGTTTAGCCGTCCTGTTATTTCTAGTTTACTATATAACATGTTATATATTATAAATCTATGCGTTGTTGTAACTGTATTTCATATTTAACATGGCCATTTCACCAAGTTAAAAAAGTATATTTTACCTAAGGGTAAAGAGACTTTAATTACACACAACTGGGGTTGAAATTAACTCTTGAGACTGGTAGCAAATCCATTTTCCTGGCAGTGAGAAAATTGGTAACTTTGCTATTTTTCTGTAAATGCTACTCTCGAAAGATTTACAATACACATTTTTCGTCACTTGACCGACATGGCAGCAATATTGCTGAATACTGATACAAGCAAATTGAAGATAGTTATCACACAGGGAAATGGCAATAACAGAAGTTTGCTAAAAAATTGAGAAGTTATGTAGCATTTAAAAAAAAAAAAAAAAAGCATTTGCTGGTGTTGCTACAGCTAATTTTGAGCCATGAAACAAGCTAATAAATAACGAACAAAATAAAAGACAAGGTCCTGGGGACCGTGTTGGACTCACTTGTTGGCATGCCTCTTCAAGTGTTTCTTGTAGCCATCATCACTGATGATTCGCTCCATCTCCTCGCTCACCCTCGCGAGGTTCTCCTCCAACTGAAGGTTTCTCATGTCCTTCTTTGCCTTCTTACCTTTGCGCCCCCGGGGCACTGGGGCAGACAACCCTGGAACACAAGTGGCATGCTGTCAGTTCTATAGTGTCTCCCAAATATTTGTGTTATCAGAGCTGTGGACCCAGCGTCTACAACTGCTTCTTCCCCACGACTGCATGGTTGTAATGTTACAGTTTTTCAATGTATCATCATAAAATAAAAAACATCTATGCATTTTACATATAATAAATGATCAAATCCAAAATACATACAGCATGGTAAATATCACGTAAACAAACTAGCAGTCCTGAGGAAGGATCAAACCTTTAGAAATGCTTCATCAGTTTATATTTACAAAATTACAACCATTTTTTGCATCGGTCTGATAACAAAACTGCTGCTTTCAGTTCTCAGTCATGAGAAGTCAAACGTTGAACGCACCAAAGCCCATCACCAGCGACACAAAGGGCGCCAACTGGTGTGACATTTCAGTATTAGCATGGCGAATCATCATCAAACAGCAGTCGACAACATGCTCACGTGCACATGATTGCAATGTGCCAACTGATGGAGTGCAACGTACGTGTGTATAAACACGAGTCATTAAATAAATTAGTTCAAATAAAGCGTTGTTAATCAAGAAAATACTGTAATTGTAACATAATATCTGTAATCATGTAATCATGTTTTCTTTGGACAAATGTCAAATCTAGAAAAGTTGCACGTGCAACAGGACTCTGAAATGACAGCATTGGCCATTGGAACTGGAAATCACTTTACAAGAGAATCATAATAAAAATGCATAACACATCCAATCATAATTAATCATTGTAATTGACACATGTAATTTATTATAAACAAAGCATAAAGTTTATTTTATGATTACAATGCAAGTTTAATCTTGAACAAATGTACTGCCAACTAGTCCACAGACACCTGTGTCAGGCTTCTTAAGAAAAAATACTGTAATTGCAACATAATTTCTGTAATTATGCTGTCTTTGGACAAATGACCAGTCTTGAGAAAATTTATAGCTTCAAGGTGACCTGTGCATCAGAGTTAAAAAGCTCAAAATGTTGTTCCTCACAGTCGGAGCTCAGAGTTGGATCTAGGTTCATCACACACACAGGTCACGTCCGTTAGTCTGACTGTCCAGGAAAGGTTCTCTTGCATGATTACATATAATAAAACAGATATTTCTGGCTTAGTATATCATATTTTACAAACAAATTTCTGTGTTGTTGTGACTGCATCTCATATTCAAAAGGGCTACTTCAGCAAGTTAAGTCTAAGGATAGAACAGGACAGGACCGGATAAACTTACCGAGATGGTTCCTATAATCCTTCTCTTGACCGTCGGCCGACGGCGTCACGAGATCATAAATGAAACCCTTTATCCGTTCGTCACCAGCATAGTGCTTCAAACTGTACACCAACTGAAAGCAGAATAAAGTTTATTAAACAGTTGCTTGACCCAGGTCTGCAATGAGGGAGGACTGAAGACAAAAAAAATTACACCAAGTCTGTAGTTTATCATATAGATGTCCTTTTGATCACAACTATAAAGTTTACTCACTACTATAATGTTTTGACATCTGGCAAGCTGAGTAAGAACTAAGTTGTCCCAGAATTCAGTTCCTGAAGAAGGCAGCCAGCTGTTGTCGAAATATCCTAGTAGTGAGTAAACTTGATAGTTGGATAGTTGTGATTAAAAGAACTTATACATTATGTAACTCTCCCAACTTTATGAACACTTTTTTATACATGTATATTTGGTATCTTATCACCATAATTGTTTTATGTATATGTTTTTTGTAATTTATTATCTTTTTTAACTATCAACTTGTACAGCACCAATTAATATTGTTGTAAAGATTTGGTGCTATAGAAATGAATAAACATTAAACACTTTCACGAATCACTAGTTTTTCTCAATATGCGCAGACATGTCAACCTGGGACAGGGACAGAGTAATCTAGAAGGCTTGTAATTGGTAGAGCTAAGCTGAACCAAAGCAATTCGCAGTTTGAATAAAACCTGAGCAGGGTGGCTAAAACTGAAGCAGTGGTAAAGTTTCGTGTGATCACTGACCAGTTGCCAACAGGTAACAGTAACGACAGTCGAAACAAGACCTAGGCTGGAGCACTACGCTCTTAGGTGACGTGTGCATCAGAGTTAAAAAGCTCAAAATGTTATTCCTCACAGTCGGAGCTCGGAGTTGGATCTAGATTCATCACACGCACAAGCCACCTTGTTTCCAAAGTTTTGCTGTCTAGTAAAGGTTTTATTATGGATTAGGCCTTGAGCATCTACAACTCACCATGGCTCGGGCTATCGTCTCGACATCTTTCACCTGAAGCTGTCTCTTGAAGCGGCCGTGCAATAGGATGTCATTCCATCGTCCCCACCTGAAAGGTAGAGATTCACAGGTGACAACTACATGACATTTACTTCCTATTAGTGTTAACAAATGTCCACTGTCAGTACAAGCAGACTGTGCATGAACACATTGTTTTTGATACGACTGCGCTGATAATAATGACAATTACTTTACCTCTTGCATTGATTTTCAATTGGAATATTATCACAAGAATCAACTGCAGCATCAACTGCATTAAAACCAAACAAACAATTAATTCACAATGTCGCTGCCTAATCATGCTTTGTACAAACAAAATGTCCAAACATCACTTAACCTATCACTATAAATATAGAAAGGAAAGGCCTTCACATACAGGAAACCAGTTTTTATTAATTAAATAGTTCAACATACTTAGTATGTATAGTATTTTTCTATATGAAAACAGCACAAATATTCATTGAACACTACACACTTATACTGTAGAAGGTAAAACAAGAATAATTCAAGTAGTAAACAGATCTGTGCATCAGAGTTAAAAAGCTCATAATGTTCATCCACATATGACATCGGAGTTGGATCTAGTTTCATCACGCGCACAGAAAACATGAGCCTATTTGTACAGTGAAACTTCCCCGAACTCACCCGTACACGAGGAGATTCTTTTCGACCTTGAAGCAATCTGAGCGGGTGTAGTACTCAATGGGCCCGTGACCGGTCTGGTTGTGGCGTTCCCTCATGCGCCGTCCGCGCCGCCCAGACTTGCGTCGTCTCGTCCCGTGACGTCCCGGCACGTCTTCGATGGCGCCTGCATCTTCCTCGCTGTCACTTGTGTCGAGCTCTGACATGTCAAGAATGCTGTCCTGGTTGCCGTACCGCGTTGTCTGCTTGCGTTGCCGAGGTTCCGCTATAATCAACTCCTTCTGCACACACAAATCATGTCAAGATGAATATTACAATACAATGTTTCTTTAAAGCCACAGCCTCTTTGACAATACACATATACCCATATCTCATCAACCCTTTAACAAACCCTTCAACACATGTTCGCTGTGTGCCAAAATTATGAAGTTCGACTCATTTGCATATTGGTAACCATGGTAACCACTAATGCCGTCATGGAACTGAAACTGCGGGCTCCTAAGGTACTGTGGGCCTCCAGAATCGGAATTGTCACAACACTACTTATCAGTGATAAAGTCACACACTCTTCGTATTTTAAACTCAACGGTATCCAAAGCAGGCATTTTCCAATTTTTGCGACACATTAGTCTGAGATAACACAGTAAATCAACACAAAAATGACACACTGTTTTGGCACACGGCCATGCCCCATACTGTGTCAACCGGCGATGGAAATTACTGGCAAAGTTCGAGCACAATTTATGCATGCAAAGATCAAGTAAAATAACTGAAACACCAACAGAGTATCTCTCAATGATATCAATAGCCATTACATGAGGCAAATATATCACCTAGTGCAGTAGTGGTAACTGAACCATGGCAGGCCCGTACCATGAATAAATGGTCATCAAGAAACGAGAACAGTACACAACTGTAAAAACTGGAGCCACGACTGTATAACCTGGTCTTTGGTCTGCTTACTTCAAACAGCCCCTTCTGGGGCTAACACAGGAGTGTAACGTGGCAAACAATAATTAGCAAAAAAACATTTTGATGTTAAAACACCCGCAAATGAGTAGTTTTTTATGACTTTCCATGACACACAAAACAGAACTGAGCTGCTGGATGAATTTGATAGGTAGAATCATTCACACGTGGTACCTTGCTTCCAAACTCGTCCAGGTCCAGGTCGGCTTTCTTTGCCCACTTCTGCCAAAAGTTTGGATCAGCGATGTCAATGTCGGAGCGGTTGTCCGACACACTGAAGCTCGCCTAAAGAACAAGACACAACTGTGACATGTCTACTAAGATATAAACATACAAACTGTTGATCTTGATGCTTGTAAACAATTATTTGTGTTAAATTCATATAAATCAGCTATTAAAAAAACTGGAAGTAAAAAATCAATGATTTTTTCTTTTTTTGGAGTGATTTACCGGTAAATCAAATGATTTAAATCAAATCAAAGTCAGTCAAATAAGTCATCCACTATTTCCAAAGACAACAGCCAACACAGTGGCCAAGTTACTGCGGTAACACCAAAACAATGGGCAAGTCACTGCGGTATCACCAAAACAATGGGATTCAAGCTGTCAACTGTAAAGATAATCATGATTATTAAAATAGGTCTGTGCATCAGAATTAAAAAGCTCAGTACTGGTCCGCACCGGCTAACCTCAGAGTTGGATCTAGTTTCATCAAGTACACAGAAAACATGTCCTAGTGTAAAACCACCATAACCAAACTGAAGCCACCTATTGTTCTTCCTTTTAATCACATGAAATTCAGCAAGGCTCCATTCACCAAGTGTCGGACAAACCAGTTGTTTTTTTGCCATACAAGCAAAACGGATACGAAAAAGACAAGAACCTTTGAGAATGTGGACCCTTTCCCCTCCGACTCGATCTTGATGACTTGTGTGCGCCGCTGCAGGATCTGATCAATGTCTTCCTCACAGAACTGGTCAGCCACATTGTCTTCGTCCATGATGGCCCCGTAAGCCCCCTTCTTGAGTAGCTCCTCAATGTCTTTCTTACTCAGCTGCATCTGTTGCTGCAATCACAAAGTTAACGTTGACAAGAGGCCACAGATGAACAATTATTATATACTACATTAATCACTACACTTGTTCTACATAAGAAAATAATAATACTGCCCATGAAACGCCACCAAGACAAGATTTTTCCGTTGATTATATCAACCCCTCAAATTGTGTAAGGCTGAACTTTACTGCAACATGTTTGCATTTAAGAATTTTCATCTCAGGTGCAAGTACTTTGATTGTTTATTAAGGAACAACAATGTTAAGAAATTATGTCCGATGGGTACAACACGTGCAGATGTACATATACATACAGTAACATTACAATGAATACAATACAGAATACAACGTTTTTCATGTACCCATTATTATCACATGTAGTGCGTAATTTGCATGTGGATGGCAGTTAAAAATAATTATAAGCTAAAAAAAAACTTTGATAGCACCTCAATCCCCAGGAGCCCAAGCTTAGAGACACAACAATTTAGAATTATACTAAGCAGTACACAATGTTTTAGACACATTGGCACTGGCAAACGCCTATTATGCACAGCCAAGTCTTACTTGGTTCATCTCTTTGCCTCCCGTGCGCTGCAGCACAGCTTTGTCCAAACCAAGTTTCATCGAGGCCCGGTCAAACATCTCGCGCTCGTACGAGTTGCGTGTCACCAGACGATACACCTTGACTGCTTTCTGCTGACCGATACGATGACAGCGTGCCTGAGCCTGAGGACAGGAACACATGGGTCAGATATGACGAAAATAATCACTGTGACACTTTTAATGATACAGACGACTCAGACGAAATCATAGCAAAGCGGGTTTTGGCGATTCTGACAGAGCAGCCAATTATAGGTCTGATCCACCATGCCTTTGTGAACTGAATCTAAGTGCATGTTCGTTCACATTTAATTATCAGTGTGAGCTGAAAACATGGCAAGATGCCTGTCATTGTTTAGGACAAGGGGGCAGAACGTCCCCAGAGGTATGTTTTTGTTTTTATATAGCACAGTATCCCGTCCTTGGAAATCCTCATAGTGCTTTACACTTCACCCCTGGCAGACCTGTTCATTCCAACGCCATCTCAACTTCTCTGGGAAGCATTCAGCCACACTGCAATTACTGTGCAAAACAATTCGTTGACATATCCACCACTGTCTGTAGCCAGGAGCTCATTTATACGGCTGGGTGAGCTGTGGCAAGTGGTGTGAACAAAACTGACAGTTTTCAAATGGCAGCAAGAGGATTCGATCCCTGGTTTTCTCAATTGGGAGTCCGGCGTTCTAACCTCTACATCACTGCGTCCCACAAATAAGCATGACCCTGACCTGCAAGTCATTCTGTGGGTTCCAGTCGGAGTCGTAGATGATGACGGTGTCGGCTGCCGTTAAGTTGATGCCCAAGCCTCCGGCACGAGTACACAGCAGAAAGACAAAGCGGTCAGAGTCGGGCTTGCTGAACCGGTCAATCGCTTCCTGTCGCAGGTTGCCACGGATACGGCCATCAATACGCTCATACAGGTATCTGGAAGAGTGAATAATCGTTTAATTAACGCAAAATCACAGTACACACTGCCTGGACTAGCACTGTAGAACACCATAGTGGTTCCTGGTCATAAACAATTAATATTCAATATACACCTTAATAATATAGTCTAAAAATAACTGCATTTATACTAAAATAGACTCCAATTGACAAAATCACATTTATGCAATCAACAACGCAAGCCAGGTGTAAAGATATGAAAAGGCCAAATGAATGACGTTTATTAAGATTATGCCTAATGGCATATTATTCCGATTAAAAGCATGAAGTGTGGACCCTGTAACATATGCCAAGCCTGTGGCTGAGCCTCATGCAAAGCCGCCTGGACACAATGCTCCCAGAGCCCACACTTCGACATAGCAATACAGTACATGTAGTAATATTCCTACAACACAAGACAATTCATGGCATCGTCACCAGCACATTAAAGCATTAACCCAACACCGACAATACTCGACACAATACCTATTTGCATATACTGCATCACTGGACTATAAACAATTAATATTCAATATGCACCTTAATAATATAGTCTAAAAATAACTGCATTCATACTAAAATAGACTCCAATTGACAAAATCACATATACCAAATATTTTCGCTGGGATGGAATCATTCCTGATTCCTGCTGTATTTAAATATGCCGCTTCAGAGAATCAGCCAATTACTAAAATCAAACCACCATGGCCTCAAATGATTCTGTTAAATGGAGTGCACTGTCGTAAACACAAACAAATCACGTGGTCGTAGAAATATTTCTGAAAGTCCGGCTGTGACTGAAATATTACAGACGTAGACAGACCCAAGGTACATGTTATAAAGTGGTTTTTGGGAGGTGTGAAAATCAGCATAGCGATAGACGGTGGGTGTGGCAGCAAACAAATCTTGGTCATTAATGAACAAGCGTAGTCTGTGTAGGCAGTAGACCGCAGGTCTTGAAAGTGGAGAGTTGTGAGAGAGAGAGAGAAATGAAAGTTGTGTTTTTATGCACTGTTGTGCGTTACTATGTATTAACTCCAGTTGGAATCAACGTATAGATCCGTACAGAGATTTGCTACAAATATAAGATCGGTAAACACCTACTTCTTCTGGATGAGGTAGTCTTCAAGGATGTCAAGGACTCGGATCATCTGTGAGAAGATAAGCACCTTGTGATCACCAGCCTTCAGTTTCGGCAGCAACTTGTCGATGAGCACGAGTTTGCCAGACGACTGTACCATCAGCTGGAAGAGCTTGAGCGGATCCACACTTTGCTGCTGCCTCGCCTCATCAATGATCTTGTCCTCAGCACCTGGACGAAGACAACAATTCTACATACAAAAAAATTACCATGGAAAAATTTCAAGGAATCTGTTCTTATAACCGCACACCAAGATTCTCTAGACAATAAGATAACTGTTTAACACTAGTGGTGTCATTTGGTGACTAGTGTAGAACTGAAAAGTGGTGCCAACTGTTTAACACCAGATGGTGACACTTTTCAGTTGTTCCACACTAGTCAAATTACAATAATTATGGATCCTGCAGATTAAAAAAGGGGGTGTATGCTAATTAGGGCATGTACGCTTATTAGGTCAAATACAGCACTTATTAAATCTCCCAAGTACAGTGAAACCTTATTTGTTCGTTCTTTGATAATCCGTGTTATTCAGTAATCCGCAAGATTAAAAAAAATTTTTTTTTACACACTGTACACTGCTTCATTTTTCCATGATTTACCTATCTGCATGCTTCATTAACCCAGCCAAAACCTTTGGGAATGAAAGCATGCAGATAAATGAAGTTCCACTGTACAAAACATAAGCGATATGCAAGAAGCATGTGGCATCTTTTGTTGCCAGTACAACAGCCCACCTAAAACAAGGAATGGATGGTTGCAACATTTCCTCAGTTCCATCATCGTGTTCATCAGGTTCGGCACGTTTGTCGAAGTCCCACCCTTGGCGAGGAAGGTGAAGTTGCGCTCAAGAATTGCACGATAATACTTCTTCTGGATGTTTGTCAGCTCCACCTAGTGGTAACACAGTATGTATTGGATGGAGACGCATACACGTGCAAACACAATATGTACACTGTACACATATAAGTACACTGTACACATATAAGTGCCTTGCGCGAGCCTAGAATTTGATCCCAAGCCCGGCCCGCAATTAGCAGTTAGAGCCCAGGCCCGGCCCAGAATAATTTTTCAAGCAAGGCCCGGCCCAGGCCCGCAAACTAGAATTTAGGCCCAGGCCTGGCCCAGACTGTGAATGTTTGGCCAACGCCCGGCCCGGAAGTTTCAGGCCCAGGCCTGGCCCATACCAGCGGGCCAAAGATGGGTAAGCCCGCGGCCCGCTAAGTTTACAGAATATCCTGAAGAAAAATAAAGAAAAACTTCTTAGTGTCATTACTATTAAATATGATAACATTTGTTATATTTGGCTTTAATGTATTGGCTTATGGTTAGGGTAGGAGATTTGTTTATCTAACCGACTTAAACCATATGCAAGCCATAATCCCAATTTATATTGTTAATTGAATTAGCTCAACTAAGTTAACATAATTTAACATGATATTTAAATTAAATGTCACCCACTGGCACTGACACCCAGTGGCATTTCCAGTAGGCCTGCAGTCACTAGCTTGAGACAGACAAGTTCAGACTTGTGTGAATTAGTACAAGTGTGAATGAATTAGGACTGGGGAGAAATACCAATTAGTGGCAATTACCAACTGGGTTGGGTACTGGGTAGTGGATCTAGTGGCCTAGTGGGCACTTGGCAGTGGGCAGGTCATTCAGGTGGGCAATGTTTGGAGGGAAGACCTAGACAATAGAATTTCCACTGGTAGGGTCAAAGGGTGATAAGTTGATGGTTAATCATGGCTTGATTGCCTCTGCAAATATTTCTAAAGTAAACATTTGGGGCTGGCTACTTCCAGCCAAGTGAACTTATGGGGCCATTAGATTCCATGCAAGGTCTCAATTTGCAACTATATAATGCTAAAGAAATAATTTTAAGCATTCATTAACCGGAATTACAATTTATAATCAGTTTTTATTAAAAAATAAAGTAATAATCGGTGTTTTGTATGAATATTTTTAATATGTCCAGGTCTAGCCCAGGCCTGGCCCGGCCCGCTCACACTAGGCCCAGGCCCGGCCCAAGCCCGATGTGTTTAAATTGTTTTCAGCCCAGGCCCGGCCCGGGCCCGCAGTATGTAGGCCCAGGCCCGGCCCGGCCCGGAAAATTATGTAGAGGCACGGCCTGGCCTGTGGGCACTAACACATATACAGTGAATCAATTTAATTAGATTTAACTTCAAATAGATATGTGCATCAGAGTTAAAAAGCTCATAGTTTCGATCCGCACAGTCACCTCAGAGTTGGATCTAGTTTCATCACATGCACAGAAAACAGATTCTACAGTGAACTGATGGAAATAGTTTCTGCTTTGATGTTAGTATTTATAACAGATGAAATATTTATGTGAAATATTTGTTCATTGTTACACACTTTTTTGATAGCATAAGATAATGTACCTAAATCAAAACATAGGAAAACATAGAATTACTCAAACAGAAAGTGTCAAAATATATGAGCACCCGTTTGAACGAGTACTTTTTATCATTACTTCACAATATGTTTATGTGATCATGGTGACAATGTAAAGTTGGCAAATTATGAAAATCAAACAATTGTGCACATCATTGCAGTAACCTCCGAAAGCGTCATTGCAAATTTGCAATTAAACTGAGAAAATTGCAGTTGAAGTTTGACAATGATAATGCAATCTTCAAGAAAATTCCAGTGCGCACCAATGCATTAACCCCGAAAGTGACTGGAGTTAAAGTAGAGACACCTGGCGACTATTTTTTTAAGATAGAGCAACAATTTGTTGTATGGCACTTTCGGGGTTATTGCTTTGATTTGTACAATTAAAACAATATCTCCCAAAAAGCTACATTATTTATCTGTGGACCGACCTCTACAATTGTTTCCTCCTTCGGGGCCAGTGTCTTCTCCACATCTTCTTTCAGTCTCCTCAACATCACTGGCTTCAGCAGCTGCAGAAAACAACACAATCTTCATCATCATCATGTAGTGTCATCTCCTCTCAAAAGGATGGCTATCATGGACCACCGCTGATGTCTGCTCTGTGCCATTCTTATCAGATCTTCATATTTTGTTGTTCCTAACCATGCTCTTGGTCTTCCCTGCCTCTTTTATCCGACACCATTCCCTCCAATATATCCCATTGTAATCCTTTCTTTCTTACGATGTGACCCCCCCAAAAAATCTTACTGCTTCAAACCGCAACAAGAGGCAGACATGTGACACTTATGAAGACTTGCCGTGGCACCATCAGAGGGGCACTAAGGCAACCAAACGGTCTGACGACAGTAATGGGAATATCGAATTAAATTTCACACCAGTGCTGACTAATATGTCAGGTTAACAATAATAAATCACAATTTGTGTGTCACAATTTACTTTGCAAAGATGCAGATTTTTTTTTTACACAAAACAACGTTCTGCCATGAAGCATGGCACAACACCATTGATTCGTACAAGCAATCACACACAAAGCAATCACACACAAAGCAATCACACACAAAGCAATCACACACAAAGCAATCACACACAAAGCATACAGCAAATCTGGCCAACTAAAAAACATCTTTTATTTGATACTGACTGAAAAAAATCTTACCGCTTTGAGTTTCTGAACTTGGGTATCTGATATGAGATTGCCAAAATCGACGAGGAAGGCTTCGATGCTGTTGAACCTCTTTGGCTCAAGGAAGTTAAGCAGACTGAATAGTTCTTCCACGTTGTTTTGTAGTGGCGTGCCAGTCAACAGAACTCGATGCTCCTGTGAACACAATAGAGCCTCGGAGGTGAACAGGAGGCCTACATAACATCCGATACATGGTATGGAAGCTCATAAATTTGTTCGTTGCAATGGCATGATGCAGTGATGTTGAATTTGAGAAATCACGACGACGTTTGCTACTAGATATGTACAGCAGCTAACATTTTATTGCTATAGCGCCATTTATATATTCTGATGTACCAATTAATTTAACCATTATGACTGCATATATTTTAACGAAGATTTCTCAGTCGTTAACATGTTCCAAGATGAATGACGCACATCCTTTATGGGTTTATCAAAGTCAATAGCTTTACACAAAAGGAATAATCACTGTCCATAAAGAACAAGAAAATTTATTTGACCCCGTTTACAATAAAAATTGAATGATAGAAACAAAATATGCATTAATATTATAACTTAATAAGGGGTCAGTAACTCCTATAAAGACTTTACAGTTGCTCTCATAGGAGCCACAAATGAAATATAATTAACTAACACAGTGGCAACAAATTCTTATACAGTTGAAACAAGAGATTCAAGTTTATCTCACAACTACAGCTGCAATAAACTTCTCAGATTTCTCTAGTCTTGCTGAACACACAGCAACATAACAAACAGCAAACAGATCAATGTAATCACCAAATCAAACATCTTGAGGCCTTCCATCAACTTGCAGTTCTTGTTCTTGAGTCTGTGTGCTTCGTCAATGATGCACACTCGCCAGTCAATGTCACTCAGTAGCTCGCAGTCCGAGATAATGATCTCAAACGTCGTTATCAATACAGTGAACTTGAATTCGTCTGGAATCTTGGCACCCTGCGTGAACCACAACAGCGTCGTTGTTACACGGGTGACTGTTAGTGAGTGTGCTTTCTACAGTCACACACGCTGTCCTGCACGGTGTGACGTCCAGTCCAATAAAAAGTGGTATTGGTATTGCACTGTTATGCATGTTAACAATTAATTCAAACGGGGCATGCCACATAATGCGTAATTTACCGTGTTATTGTATCAAATCTGTTGAAACATTAGTTATGAACCCATATAATAAAAAGCTTATCGAACGTTCCAGGTGTTGATTTATTGTAAAAATAAAATAATGACGTCCTACCCATGACACAAGTGTTAAATAGAAACAACGTATTATTATTAATTTGTTAATGCTCAGGGAGTTTAATCCTTTTCATAATAAAAAATAATTATCAATAACATCAGCCTTGACAGGTTTTGCATCGGTATTCTCAGTGAACAAAGCGTGATGTGCAAAGAAAACATGTTATATAAATAGTGCGAACATTGTGAACAAACTGTGTGCTTTACAACATTTATTTCTCATCCAAAAATTCTGAGAATACCTAATATGTTTTTTCTCACTTTCATCTTTGGGAAGTGATAAAAACAACAAGTGTGTTTCTCAATGTGGTGTTTACAGTCAAGGACAAAACACAACACCATTGAAAAACCCCATCTAAAAATGTTTGTTGTAAACGAGCAAGCTGGTTGTCATGCCAATGTGACGTCACATCACAAATGGCAGCAAAGTGAAGAAACTGTAATAAGAACAGAACTGCTAAGATGCTGATTGGCAGGACACATACAGAGAATGAATGAGGAGAGATCAACAAAGACAGCATGGAAAACAGACGGAGAAGAGGAAGACCAACATTAAGACGGAGGCAGTGTCAAGAGAAATCTGAAAGGGCAGGGATTAACAACCGAGAATGGCAGAAAATTGCAATAGATGGAGACGACTTGTTGAGAGGGCAAAACTGACTACATGATGTGGGCCACACCCCTCAAGTGACCAAGGGGGAAGAAGATCATGATTACTATGACCACTCGACCACCCACCTTCTCGTCCCTGAAGTACATCTCGTACTCCTGTATCATGCTGCGACTTGGCGTGGTGCCGTGATACACAATCACGTTCATGTCCGTCCACAGCTCAAACTCGCGCTGCCAGTTGGCGATCGTCGACAGTGGTACGATAATGAGGAACGGCCCCCGAATGCCATAGTTGATGACCTGCGCCAGGAATGTGATGCTCTGTATCGTCTTTCCCAGTCCCATCTCATCAGCCAGGATACAACTTTGTCTGGAGCACAGTAATAACACAATGAAACTTCTGTAGTGCCAAAATCTTAGAGTGTCAAAACTGAAGTAACTGGCTTACAGTGTCAGGTCATATACAGTAAGCATTTAGCCATGCAGCAATTACTGCACAAAACTGATTCGTTTACATATATATGCACCACTGTTTAGAGCCAAGTACACATTCACATAGCCGAAATTGCCCTTAACGCTTTGAAGTAACAGCAAGAGGTTTCAAACATAGATCCTTTTCATCGTGCGACACTACTCTGTAATCTGCTAGTGAATCCTCCCTACATGACACATGTACACCAGTGTCCGTACTGTACGGGAGATGTCAGAAACTGATTTCTGATATTGGCAGAACAATGACAGAATTCCCAAAGAATGACGAGTCGGCATTTTGTCATATTGTTATCGATGTTTTTTCCCACGAGCACACAAGATATTTTTACGCTGCTGATTACGAAGTGGGTGAGCAGACTTAGCACGCGCCAACATCTGCTACCCCGCAATAATTAAATTGACAAAAATAAAATTCAACACATGGCAAAATTTTTGGATTTCAAGGCTTTGAACAAGGACAAATGACTTTGAAGGCCCTGTACAGACCCTGATACCATGACTGTGTACAAGTCCGTACGACAGAACCAGTCACCTGCTGTAGTAGTTGAAGGTCAGCCAATTAACTCCCTCCAGTTGATAGTCTCGCAGTTCGTTGCCATTATTAAACACTGGCGAATCTTCCAGTTTCTTCCACTCCCCCACCTCTGGTTGCTCCTTGTACTGAAACATCCTCTGTATCATCATCACCAGGACAGTTACAAATCTAACAAACAGGTATTGCCTCAACCTTCTCGGGCATCAGGGATTCAGGGCAGGGCTGCAAATAAATTTTTGGATGAATGACTTATCGCCAGTATTAGGCGATTAGTCTTTGTTACCATATGGCACATTATACTTGTTATACAAATGTTTGGTTTGGCGCTCGGAGGAGGGTCTCTGCGTGGTTCGCCATATTGTCACAGATTTTGTGTTTGTAATTTCACCGAGGTTTTGCCACTAAACCTATCATTTATATTACCTGATTGAGCGTGTTGGATATACACCGAAGTGTGGACTCTATTAATTGGTGCACGTATTCAATTTGTTATCTTTTTGTTACAATGTGCATGTACATGTGTGCGTGTAATAAAATACACATAAAATGAAACAATTAAAGGTGCTTAATCAATTAGATTTTTTGCTAGTCTCATTTCAAATAAATTTTGCAAAAAGCCAAACCTACCCTAGTATCCACTGCAACATGCTAGCTCGTCTGTGCAACTTTTGTATGTACTTTTTGTGAAATCATCAGACAAAGTATTAAATTAGTTAATGCTTGTACAAGCATTAAGGCCAGACGAGGGACGAAAATAATTTTTTTAACACTTTTTGGATGTCATTGTTTTTGTTCACATTGATATCTTGCGCAGCCATGCCGAAAATATCTTTATAAAATAAAGACGAGAAATTCACAAAAACTCGTACTTTGTTGCATGCACCACAGTCCAGAAATGTGCTAAACCTCGCGAAAGCCAACTATTACGCACAACACATGCCATTTATTTGCTTCGATTGTAACGCAAACCACCCGCGCAACCTGACGATGCTGGGTATCCACAGAAAGCTAAAAGCCACATCTTCCCGTGTAGACAGGCCTTGAACATGTATAATGTAACGTATGACCCGTTTACGTGGCAAAACATCCGGTAAATACGGTTGGAAAGTCATTATCATAATGTTTCCGTGTCGGATGCTGCCGCCAGCCAATGAGCTGTTGTGGTTATTTTCGGCTACCAATCAAATGTGTCTCTGCGACCGTCAAAACAAGACCAGAGACTATAAACCAGTAAAGACAGGTATGTATATATATGTATCAGTTCAGCTCACATACATAAAAATTAAACAGCAATGTCATTAACGGCTAAAAAACGCCGAAGTCGTTTCATTTGAGTTTGTCCCGTTGTCACTGACTTGTTGCCACTTGGTCCTGGACCGGTTACCGAGTTACAACAACTGGCCTTCGCGGCATATGTTGTTATACAATTATACTGCCTAGTGTTATATGGAACACTGATTTCAATAAAAACTTAAATATAATGCAATATCAATTGATTGCATGAATTAGTTAAACTGTCGGCATGAATAGCAGAACATAGCCGGCATAAGCCATAGCCACGCCCACTACCCTGGGCCTGGCTCAATGACAGGCAACTGATTATTATCAAACAATTATTTTACTGATTGAAAAAAACTTATTAGTTTTAGTGATTACTTATTTAATAAAATAAATAAAATTAGTCATTATACAATGTGTCAATGTCATTATCACATGCCATTTTTAATTCAATTTCTCTACTAAGCTTTTGTAGATGTATACATAATATTTAATATTAATAACAACTGTTTTTGTCCATCAGGTGACCATATCAAAACACAGGCTATATAAGTAATTTCTTATGTTTCAGTTGAACAGCCAGTCATTCCTTTCTGGAAGCTGCAGGGGAAGTCTGCCAGTGAGCGAAAGCTGTCACTTAGTGAAGAACACCTTGTGCTCCGCAGTAGTCATCGGGGACAGCCAGTTTGTGTTATTTGACATGTTGATCATGTAAACATTATCATAGGAAAACTATGAGATCTTGATGCATGGCATTGTCAATGATATATACCATGTAGACAACTCAATGATACTTGTCGATTTAGTTTTTTCCGCATTTTTTTTGACGTGAGCATTTAGCATATGTCGATTCTCTGAACATTAGTACAGGAAAACTATGAGACCTAGACGCATGGTATTGACAACAGTTATACCTAGTACCGCTATGAATGCAATAAGATGTTCATAGGATGGTCAGTGATATATACCATGTTGACACATATACTTTACAAAACGTGTTTTAGTTTTTCGCGTTTTTCTCAGCATGGTATTTTAAGCATATGTCCAATGCGCCGAACAATTTAGCAAAAAAACTATGCATGGTAGTCATGAAATTTTCAACAGTTGTTCCCTGTATTCTGGAACATGCAATAAGGTTATTTGGGGTATTATTGGATGATATATGGGGTTAGTGTCCAGGGACAGTGAAAAAAATGTGTCTTTACAAAATGTAGAATCATATTGTTTGCTCATAAAAGTTGGCAAGCACACACTAAATCATCCAATAACCCCTCATTGTATAGATTAACCATCTTAGTTGTCATATATTGCAAAATAATTGTTGTGGGAATAACATTTCTCCGAATATTGTTTCTGGTAAATGTATGCCCAGTTGGTAAGGAATTGCCGGTTGCCATAGTAACCATTATGCAAATGAGCTGTAATTTCATACATTGACATGTTTTCAGACAATAACATGTTGTAAATTTGATCAAGATTCATTAACTATTAAGGGAGATACAACATATACCTGTTTTCGGGTAGCTCCTACCCTTAACTGAAGTGAAAATCAATATGCTGAAAAATTACGATTTTTTCCTTGGTGAAATTTCGTAACTTTGTCATGTGATCGGTGAGAGGTCATGATCAGCATTGACCTACACAGTGTTTACCATTTTGGATATCCACTATTTTGATCCTTACCAGATCTAATAACTAAAATCAATTCTTTCAACAATCTAAAAAAAAATAGGCGTTTATTTATTGAACAGACTGCACACATTACTTAAACTAGTCACACACTACACATCTGGACATAAGTGAACCGGATTCATGATGGGCTAAACCATTTGAGGAAGCAGCTTTAAATTTTCATGAAAACAAACAAAAACATATCGGTGCATCAGAGTTAAAAAGCTCAGGTTTGATCTGCATACAATAACCTCAGAGTTGGATCTAGTTTCATCACGCACACCAAGAACAGATGCTACAGTCAACTGTTCAAAGACAAACAGCTACGGTTTTTAACAAGGTTATGAAATTATTTATAACTCATAACAATTATACCAAAGTATATCCCTAAAATCGTGTTTTGAGACAATGAAATGACAAACACCCAAGCAAGTAAGATTGTCAATGCGACCAACTAAAATGATGGTAAAAAACACATTAATTAAATTCAATCAAATTAATTAAAGAATTATATCGAAAGTTACGAATAAGAAGACGTTTTGACAGACCTCTCTCTCATCCTCGGATGGCACAGTGTTGAACCTAACAAATTGTTCGACCTTGGTGCTATCGACGTCCTGCTCAAGCTCCCAAGTACTGTCCTCATAGGGCAAGGAGCACCACTTGACAAGGTAGTATGTCACCTCTTCGTCCGTTGCCGGGTCCGTGGTCACAGACTTCTCAAGCACGCGGTCCACCTCAACGTACTCCGGGTTAAAGTATTCCCCCTCATCAACCTAGCCAGCAGACAGACAGGATCAACTGTTGGCATTCCTACCGCTCTTGAGGAAGGTTTAATGATTCTCCAGAATAAACATTCTTAATCCGTGAAAAATGAATAATGAATCAGCGACTTTCTTCTAACCACAATTATTCAGATTTACTTATGTTTTGGCTACCGTCGGTAACATTCATCAGGAACTGAATTCTGGGACAACTAGTTCTTCTTCTGCTTGCCAATTGGCATGGCAAGTAGGCCATTCCATACATTGGCATGGCAAGTAGGCCATTCCATACATTGGCATGGCAAGTAGGCCATTCCATACATTGGCATGGCAAGTAGGCCATTCCATACATTGGCATGGCAAGTAGGCCATTCCATACGTGGCTGAGCAGAAGAATGAGTAAATCTCAATAGCTGTGAATAGAAGAAAATCGTTATTTCATTATTCTTAATTCGCACACAATTTAACAGCAACGTCTGTGGTTGTTTTTGTAAAAGTATCAATACGTCCCTGTGCACCAAACACAGCCGTGACATGCTGCAAGGGCTCCCACTAGGACGTCACAGCCGTGACCTGCTGCAAGGGCCCCCACTAGGATGTCACAGCCGTGACCTGCTGCAAGGGCTCCCACTAGGACGTCACAGCCGTGACCTGCTGCAAGGGCTCCCACTAGGACGTCACAGCCGTGACCTGCTGCAAGGGCTCCCACTAGGACGTCACAGCCGTGACCTGCTGCAAGGGCTCCCACTAGGACGTCACAGCCGTGACCTGCTGCAAGGGCTCCCACTAGGACGTCACAGCCGTGACCTGCTGCAAGGGCTCCCACTAGGACGTCACAGCCGTGACCTGCTGCAAGGGCTCCCACTAGGACGTCACAGCCGTGACCTGCTGCAAGGGCTCCCACTAGGACGTCACAGCCGTGACATGCTGCAAGGGCTCCCACTAGGATGTCACAGCCGTGACATGCTGCAAGGGCTCCCACCAGGATGCCACAGCTGTGACATGCTGCAAGGGCTCCCACTAGGATGTCACAGCCGTGACATGCTGCAAGGGCTCCCACTAGGACGTCACAGCTGTGACATGCTGCAAGGGCTCCCACTAGGACGTCACAGCCGTGACATGCTGCAAGGGCTCTCACCAGGATGTCACAGCCGTGACATGTTGCAAGGGCTCCCACTAGGATGTCACAGCCGTGACATGCTGCAAGGGCTCCCACTAGGACGTCACAGCCGTGACCTGCTGCAAGGGCTCTCACCAGGATGTCACAGCCGTGACCTGCTGCAAGGGCTCCCACTAGGACGTCACAGCCGTGACCTGCTGCAAGGGCTCCCACTAGGACGTCACAGCCGTGACATGCTGCAAGGGCTCCCACTAGGACGTCACAGCCGTGACATGCTGCAAGGGCTCCCACTAGGACGTCACAGCCGTGACATGCTGCAAGGGCTCCCACTAGGATGTCACAGCTGTGACATGCTGCAAGGGCTCCCACCAGGATGTCACAGCCGTGACATGCTGCAAGGGCTCCCACTAGGATGTCACAGCCGTGACATGCTGCAAGGGCTCCCACTAGGATGTCACAGCTGTGACATGCTGCAAGGGCTCCCACCAGGATGCCACAGCTGTGACATGCTGCAAGGGCTCCCACTAGGATGTCACAGCTGTGACATCCTGCAAGGGCTCCCACTAGGATGTCACAGCCGTGACATGCTGCAAGGGCTCCCACTAGGATGTCACAGCTGTGACATGCTGCAAGGGCTCCCACTAGGATGTCACAGATGTGACATGCTGCAAGGGCTCCCACTAGGATGTCACAGCTGTGACATGCTGCAAGGGCTCCCACCAGGATGCCACAGCTGTGACATGCTGCAAAGGCTCCCACTAGGATGTCACAGCTGTGACATGCTGCAAGGGCTCCCACTAGGATGTCACAGCTGTGACATGCTGCAAGGGCTCCCACTAGGATGTCACAGGGCTCTACACAACATCTGGGTCAGAATTTCAACACAAGTGCATGCTTTTTAGAAGATTTTGTAATGTGCTAAACATTAATTTTGTACCCAAATAACTTTAAATTACATACATTCAGATTGAATTCGTGTCCCACAAGATTTGTTTATATCTTTGTCACGACATTGACAAGAATATCGGTTTTCTTACCACAAATCTGAAAGTAAGCATCGTGCAGAAGGAAACTATCAAGAATTGACTACACAGACTATTACGTTGGTTTGCTGCATGCATCTGGTCGCCACCACCACACATCGCAACACACAAAGGCCATCTACATATTTGAATGAGATTGGTGCTTGTGAGAGCTGTGAACACGGGAACGAACCGATGTGAAGTAGGCATTCTGTTGCAGTTTTTTTATCTTGAAGCGTTTGATCTTCATCTGGATCCTCTTGTCTCCACGCTCAAGTTCTTCAGGCGTGCGCCACTCGCAGTGTAGGTATGAGCTGCGACAGACACGAACAACCGATGTAAGTTCAGAAAAAGGTAAGTGTGGTGTCCAGCCCATAGTACTGGTCCAAGCGCTCTACACTTCACCCCCTGGCAGACGTGTTCTTTCCAACACCAACTCCACATTTCTGGGAAGCATTTAGCAATTACTGCACGAAAACCATTCATTCACATTATATCAACCTCTGGTGATTATTGTACAGGTTTGTATCAATTTTGCAATTTCAAGTTTATATATGTCCCAGCTCACCCTGTTTACTGCAGTGTGTAATTTGTGCTATACATTCATTTATTAGCATAATTATTTTTATTTATTTATTCTTTAGAGTGAATTGTAGAAGAAAAATAAGAACTGTATCATCATCATTTGTGTAGTGGATAAGTCACTAACATTGACAAACGCATCACCATGGCAACAGACTTACAAGTTTTTGTATTTGACGTAGAATTCTTCAACTTCAATCTCCTCCATCTCTGGCTCCTTGTCGGTGTCATTACTGTCACTGTCGATATCCACGTCAACGTCGAGATTCTGCAAGGCAACACAATGGTGACAATCACTTTCATGACTCTTAACCTACCCCATCTCGCTAAAGTATTCCACTTAGAAATGATTTATGCTTAATTTAGGTTAAGTTATCTCTATTTTATATGTACATACATATAATACAGTGAACTCATCTTAACAGAATCAGCTGCTTGATAGAATCAAATATATTGGCTGGGACGGAAACATTCCTTATTGCTGCTTTATTAAAATGTGCCACAAGACGCTTAATTGCTCTGACCCAAAGTGATTCTATTAAGTGGAGTCTACTGTATAGCAAATTACTTATAAAAATATATATATATATATTTTGTAAGGCAAAAAATGCACAAAATGAATGATGAATAAATGTCAGAAAAAAACTAATGAGAACTGTACATAAAATTAGAAAAAAATACACATCTGCCATAGAACATGAAGAATGCAAGACTCTACCGGAGAAACTACACCAATACAGTCGACCAGGCGACCTGGCATTTCACGGTCCGCATTCCCAGAATGAAGAACATGAAGAAACCAAGACTACCAGAGAAACTACACCAACATAATGTAGTTTTACCTCTTTAGCGACCTGGCGTTTCACGGTCCGCATTCCCAGAATCTTCTCAACAATCTGGGCATCACCCTCATCTGGATTCTCCTGCAACACATTACCACCACTCCATCAATTTATACCCAATAGGGCAAACTAATACAAAAATTCTTAAGTTCAGTTGTAGTGCCAGTTGTAGTGCCATGTTCATTTAATGTGTTTTGAACAGATTTACTACTGTAAAAACTGGTATATACCAGATTTTTCTCACTGTCCTGTCAAAACCGAAGTTTTGAAATGCAGCCGCTTCTTTGCGATCTTTTTTTGACACCTTCTTTCACCAACTGCACAGGCAAAATATAATTAAATAAATCCACTACAAAAATGCAGTATAATAAACAGTAGCCATTTAATTAATTTAAAGTAAGTAAGCCTTGGAGAGATGGTTGACTCGTACCTGGCAGAAGAAGTGAAGCTGTTAAAAATTACTTTTTGAAGAAAAATTGCTTGGAAGCCTTCTCAAGATGAATCGACACCAGGGATAAACCTCGACAATACACTTCTTGCAAGAAACATGCTGGCGCTTAATGAAGGCGATTAAATTTAATAAGAAATTACAGATACTTACCACAAAGAATGTACTACTGTCGTTCACATTATGTGCTCCACTTCGCCCCTCATCGTCATCATCATCGTCCGAGAGATTCAGGTCAAGGTCATCAAGGTATTTTTTGCGCTTCACTTGTCGACTCGATCGACGCTTCTTGAAGAAAGGTTACCAATGAGTATTAGGCAGCAGCCAAGTTCAGATTCACAACAAACAAGCCAATCAGAATTCACACAGAATATAATAGTGCTGTAATTGTAATAAAAATATAGAAATGATGTTTGCATAGTAAATAGCAAGCTGATATGAGGTATTGTAATTTGGAGTATATAACCAGGGTTGAAGTCATTATGGAGTGTTTATTGTAAATTTTTTTTTATACCATTTTCATTATGAGGCAACATAATTTTTCATTATCATTACATGCTATAATCATCATTATACGCCATCACTATCATTACATGCTATCATCATCATTACCCGCCATCACTATCACGATTACTGGCCAATTATATGTAAAGAAAACACCAACTAGTCTATAGAAGTTTCACACATTTATTAGAATGAAAAAAAAAATGGAAAAGTCTGATTATCCTATAATGCTCTGCTGCTGCGTGAGGGACAGTTCATTAATTATTTGCTCATTGGTGCTTAAGGACAAATACGAGGTGGTTAGAGCCAATAGTGTACAGCCTCTAAGACAGTTGGTATAAGCTGCTAGAGTTTGTTCAAACATTAGACAGGGCAGGGAGCTGTAATGACTGATTTATTGATACAGATGTTAAAGATGCTGGTCCACTGCTGGAAGTCTGGAATCCTTATCAAGTTAAAGCACCACCAGTGAAATAATGGTTTCAATGACCTGTGGAACCCCCCAAGGAAGCTTGAGAAAATGACAGTTGGGTGGAGAGCTGGCTTCAAAGGACAGCAAAGGACCATTCAATCTTTTTGTTATTTCCTCTAAATTGTGACAACATAATGAAATAATCAAACAGTGTAATGATCATTGTTTCATTACAGGGGTTCATTATCATTATTCTTTTTTAAATTTATCATTTTCAACATCATTATCATAATGTAACGAGCAACATAATTTTATTTCATGACCATTACGATTCCAACCCTGTACATAAATGTATTCAATCCCAGCTTTGATGTAAAATTTAGTTTCAGATAAGTAATCTGTATATATGCGGGTCAACAATCATGTGTTTTCTTGCAATTCGGTGGAAAGAGCAAGATGGGGTTTTATGTGAATAAGCAGTTTAAGTACCAATGAGCTGATTTTAAAAGGGTTATTAATATGCTTTCATTGTTTACAAAAACAAACTTCTTTTTTTCTGGATATATATTTGAGTAATACAAATAACTGAATGGTTCCGAGGATATTGATAGAAATGTGTTCTTCAAACTTCAAACATAGGCAGTAGAACCAGAGTGCACAATACAGCATTAGTTAAGGAGCAGTGCACTAATTTTCACAGACGATGATAAATGAATGGAACAAACTGTCAAATGATTGTGTTAATGCTAGCTGTGTGAATATGTTTAAAAATTAAAAAACAATTTGTTAGACTCTCGATAAGCCAATGGCTTCCTTGTCCAATTGCCATCTGAAGCTTGTAACTTTGGATGGCAGTCTTGTTAAACTCAGGGTAGCATGATGAAAATAAAAAATCATGAAAGTCTGCATTATCGTAACAACATTAGGGGACCTAGAATCTAATCTCTACCTGAATAAGCATGCTGTCTATATCCAGCATTCCGCCCTGTGGAGACGGCTCGCCATCCGAGACATCGGAAGAAGCATTTCGTTTCCTCTTCTTCTTGCTTTTTAGGAATGTGGGCATCAACCTGCATGTAGAAGCCATTGGTTAAAGATCAACCAGCATCATAGCAACGTTACTACAAATGGATGCAAGTTCTTTCCTGTCTGGCAGCAGGTTAAATATACGAAATACAAAATTGTGCGAAACCAAGAACTGGTCACTAGTTTCCGAAAATAATCTGCAAACTAGTCTCACTGGCCATGTGTGAACATTAACATCATGAAGTCTGACTATCTATGTGTGAACATTAACATCATGAAGTCTGACTATCTATGTGTGAACATTAACATCATGAAGCTCCTCAGTGGCAAGGGGAGGGGTATAAATCTGGTGTTCACTTATGCCAGGAGTATTCTCTCCAGTGCACGCAACAAGGTCACTATATATAGTTACACATTCTGAAACAAGCCAAATGCATCGCTGCTTTGAATGACACTATCACATACTACACATCAAGTTTGCCCAACACATCTAGTCATCTACAAATCTGCCATTCACTTGGGATTAGTGAGAAAACTTACTTTTTCTTCTTCACCAGCTTCGGTTTGCTCTTGACAACCTTCTTTGGCTTTGGTTCCTTGGGTTTCTTCTCTTTCGGTGGCCGCGGCTCTTTCTTCTTTTTCGACTTCTTCTGCGCCTTTTCACTGCTGACACCAGCAGCATCCACAACCAATGTGAGAACCTTTGGTATCGCCTTACCCTCTGCCGCAGCCTTGGCAATTGCCTCTGCTATGATGCGGTTCGCCTTCTGTTGCTCCTTGCTCAGACTGGTCTGGGAGTCCTCCGGAGAGGGAACCAGGGTCGGCGTATCAAGAGGGGATAGCCCCTTTGCGTCATCGTCTTCCAGATCAATTGTCTCGCACTCCACGATCAGATCATCATCGGGTGCCATGAACTCCTGTAGCGAAGTGTCTGCCGAATCTATGGTGATGGTCTGTGCCACAGGCGGAGCCACAGGAGCTATTACTGGCTTCGGCTGTAGAGTGACGGGTTTTGACCGCTGTGGCTGTGTAAGCGCGCCTGACTTGATCGTGGTCGTTTTCTCCTGTATTGGAGGCTGCAGCTGTAGCGTGATCTGTCGTCTCTGCTGCTGACCGCCAAGTGTCACCATCTTCTGTTGACTGCCCACTAGTGTCACCGTCTGCGGCTGATTCGTCGCCAGTGTCACAATCTGCTGCTGACCGCTCGGCAGTGTCAGGATCTTCTGCTGACCACCCGACAAAGTAACCACTCTCTGCTGACCACCTGGCAACGTCAACAGTTTCTGCTGACTGCCAGAAACTGTTACCATTTTCTGCTGGCCACCTGGCAATGTCACCACTTTTTGCTGACCACCGGAAACTGTCACCACTTTCTGCTGACCACCTGGTAATGTCATCACTTTCTGCTGACCACCAGAAACTGTAACTACTTTCTGTTGACCGCTGGCTAATGTCATCAATTTCTGCTGACCACCGGCCAAAGACACAGCCTGCTGTTGACTGCCCATCAAAGTGACAAACTTCTGCTGACCACCAGCTATGGTGACAAATTTCTGCTGACTGCCCGACAAGGTGACAGTTTGCTGCTGACTATTGGGCAAAGTGACAGTTTGTTGATGACTGCCAGCTAAGGTGACAGTTTGCTGTTGACCCCCAAGCAAGGTGACAGTTTGTTGATGACTACTGGGCAAGGTGACAGTTTGTTTATGACCACCAGCTAAGGTGACAGTTTGCTGTTGACCCCCAAGCAAGGTAACAGTTTGCTGATGACTACTGGGCAAGGTGACAGTTTGTTGTTGACCCCCAAGCAAGGTAACAGTTTGCTGATGACTACTGGGCAAGGTGACAGTTTGTTGATGACCACCAGCTAAGGTGACAGTTTGATGTTGATCTCCAAGCAAGGTGACAGCTTGTGGATGACTGCTGGGCACAGTGACAGTTTGTTGATGAGCACCAGCTAAGGTGACAGTTTGCTGCTGACCACCAAGTAAGGTGACAGTTTGCTGCTGCTGGCTTGCTAGGGTCATGACCTTCTGACTGCCGGCCAATGTGACGGTCTGCGAGGTATTGACCAGTGGCTGTGACAATGCTCCGAGCTGGTTCCCATCACCCTGCAAACACAGGCAAAAAGGTAAAGACACATTCTTATATATGCGGTATCCAGCCTTGGGACTGCTCAAAGCGCTTTACACTTCACCCCCTGGCAGACCTGTTCATTCCAACTTAACTTCTCTTGGAAGCATTGAGCCATGCTGCAATTACTGCACGAAAGTTCACAAACATCCATCTATGTCTTTAGCCAGTTACTCATTTACACAACTGAGTGAACTGTGACAACATGGGGTGAAAAAAATTGCCAATTTCGAAACGGCAGCAAGAGGATTCAAACCGGGGTTCTCTCGACTGAGAGTGCCGTGTTCTAACTGCTATGCTACTGCACGCCCTACAATAAGGCAAAACTAAGGCATAGCAAGAGCCATAACTACGTCTTCCACTTTCCTCACTGTACTATTACAAAAGCTAATCTACTAAAATATATTATAACAAGTTTACACACAAACAATATCTTTCCACCATCAAAATTGCATTCCGTTTATTTTTGCTGCATCTAAAATATTGCAGCTCCGTAAATATTTCGAGTCACCATGCAGGCCACTGTAGTCAAAAACTGAAGTCGCCCGAAGCCATTTTTGGGCACCATTGGCGACCGGGCGACCGCTAAATCTCACCCCTGTTTAAATGTTTTCACATTAGCTGTGTCCGACGTGTAAAAAAACATAGGGAAGGCAATTAAATGAACAGAATAAACTTCAGCTATAAGCTTTCGGAGTAAATCCTACAAGGCTGTTACTACTGTAATTTGTAAGAGGTCCTAAATATAATTGTACATAGAATAACCCTGATTAACTAAAACAGGATCGTCTAATGTTAATACACAGTCGAGCCTCGTTATGTGGTGGTCGGGGTCTACGATTTCGGATCGTGTTGTAAGCGAGGCGCGTTAGATGTTCCCATATCTGCCACCAGGGAGCTACTAAACAGTCCATGAACGCTGTCGAAGCCATTGTCAATGTGTGCTGGCAGTCTATAATATTATATTAATACGCAGTTCATATAGCTTATTAAACGAGTCAACTAGCGTCAACGTGCATTATTTTAAATGTCACACCCCGTTGAATGTTGAACTGAATAAAATACATGTATGTATGTACCGTAATGGAATATATTTGCTACGATGACGAATAAAAAATAATTACCTGGATCTGAGCAGCCAAAAACGTACGAATTGACACACAATGTATGAAAGGTGATTAAACATAGACAACGAAAAGGTAGAATTAATAATTGTCTTACTTCGTCTTTCAACTGATCTTGACTGAAGCATAAATTCACAACGCACCACTTAACACTGATTCAGCATTTCATATGCGGATGACGAATTTGTATTTTTGTACACCAGCAGCGCCTTGGGTTACACATTTGGTACGTTGGTTTCGCATTGCAAAAATGATTAGATGCAATGGAAGCAGGCATTGATTTTCGTGGGAAATTGGTGGGAGTCCAGCGGACACTGCTCGTATGTGGGAGCCTGCACTTTTTCAAAAAATGAAATAACTTAAACAAATTCAGTCCATACAATGGCCCATCCAGGCTATGAAAGGGGGCCCTTTTGGACAACATTGCATCAATGCTGCAGATGACAGTGATTGGTGTCAGATCAAAGACTACAAGTAGGACCCCTCCAAGCAGCAACCCGTCGAAAAAGACCACTCTATCACACCCTTTTTGCCAGATCTGCACATCTATCTGTAGATGATCTGAATTATCCTTTGTAATCAGGCCACCCCTTTAATCAATTTACTTTATTTCAGTTGATCTTTAGAGGGGTTCTACTGTATATATATATATATGAAACATTTTACAAAAGCTCCTTAGTCTTGCAACATGAAAACCAGGGGTGAGATTTAGCGGTCACCAGGTCGCCAATGGCACCCAAAAATGGCTCCGGGCGACTTCAATTTTTGACTACAGTGGCCCACATGACGACTCGAAATATTTACGGACCTGCAATATTTTAGAGGCAGCAAAATAAACGGAATGTTAACAAACATCTCAGAAGTGTTGTAGTGGCTATATCGCATTTATGTTAACTATAAATCGTGTGTTTCTAACACATTTCAAGAAATGTTGCCAAAACGTAGCCGAAGCGATATCAATGGGGAGCATTCATTGTATTTTTAATCAACCACAACGACGCTCAACATGTAACTGAACGGTCATTCTACACTGAAATAATAACCAGTCATGGCACAGTGGGGTGCCACTTTTATATATATCTATATCCACATGGTGTGCGAAGCCCTTCTGGTGAATTAATCGGGAACCCGGTTAAAGTTTCTCTAGGCTGGCTATATATATATATATATATATATATATATATAGCCAGCATGTATATATATATATATATACATCCACGTGGTGCATGTGACACCATTTTAGTAATATTTGGTAAAATCAGGTCCTGGGGCTGTAAAAAAAAAAGGTCCTGTAAACTATTCAGTTCATAGGAGCTGGTGGCTGTGATGCTTGGAGACTTTGCATAGACTGTTGGCTGACCATGTTATGAAAACAAAACAATCTGTCACGTGTACAATTGTATACTGTATTTTATTCAGTATTATGTATTACATTGTATTGATCCTGCCTTGAAAAAAGGTAAGTTCTTATATAGTGCTGCACCCCCTCTGGGAAGCATAAATGTTTCAAAACTGTTTGTTTTTTATGTTTTTATTTGTTGTTGATGTTGTTCATACATTCTATCTCCAAAGTATTAACTTTCTATCATCAAAGTATTGTTTAGCAAGTAAGCTACCTAAGAAGCTGTCGGGCTACTTCACTTTGCAAGGTTGGTAGTCTGACTGGCTACCCCTGGAAAACAACACAAACTCTATCTAAATGGTTAAACATGACATCTGTCTGAATTATATCAGGTTCTGGTCCTCTGCTTCTTCTCCTATTGGGCTACAATAGTATCATTCCAGGTAAGTTGCTTATTGGACTAATGTTATATCGATGGTGAAAAGCATAAATATAAATAATTAAAAGTGCAAGCAAATTCATTTGTTCTGGTTGAGAATATGCCATTTAAATTTTTTTTTTACCAAGAACCAAGAGGTATTATAACAATAATTTAATAAGTTGAGTGCTAAGAAATTGTTAGAAAAGTTTATTTTTGAATGAAATCCGATTATCGAACAACGAAAAGACGCCACCACACAAAATTGCTATGGCCTGGACTTGGTCCAAATAATGCTCTGAATTGCACATGCCGCAACAACGGGGACTGGTGCAATTCAGTTTTATTTTGACCACTAAAATACAATATGTATGTCGTGCGATGCAATGTTTTGTAATAAAAAATGAGATCAGAATGGTAATATTTATAAAGGCCCAAATAATTTCAGCAAAGTTTAAGGATTACTGTGTCATTGCATGCATATTTTCCAATGAGTGTTGACGTTTTGGCTGCATACGTCGCTTTTTGCTCCACACAGCACACATCGCCTTTTGCCCCACACGGCAACAATTGTTTGCTGAGTTTTTGATCATTGTTTCATCGTTGTTTCGTCGTATTTTTGACCGGCACCTTTTCGACTTTCCGGTGACCCCACCTAGCGGATCATTTTGCGCCTAGTGGAATCAGCTGATAATGGCAGAGATACATCGGCTGGAATAATGATGTTTCGTTTGCTGTGAAGTATTGATTATTTATTCTGTTCAAAATGACAACAAATATCTCCAAAACACTCAAACAAGTGGAAGATATTCCCGTCAATTAATGTAGAATTACATTTTATTAGGGTGCGTCAACTAATTTTTCGCGAGCCAAATGCCACATTTATGTGCCCTTTGGGCGCACCCATGCGATTTAGTTGCCAGTTTTTAAAATATTGCGTCAATGGCGCATTCTAGATTGAACCGAGACTGCATATTACATACAGCGCTCCAATCTCCCGCGCGTGTATGCCTCCCGTACAGGCACGGGCTAGAGATTTAATTCCAATATTTTGACCAATCACAAACGAACACCTCCGTGTAGTAGGTAGCCCAAGATGGCTGCGCCCATGTTGGATCCAAAAGCAGCATTGTGCGCCATGCTCACAAGCATTTTCGAGCTGACAGAAGCAAGTATGACCACTCGGTACATACCGAAGCCAATTCAAGATGGCAGCATACACGCACATTGATGGATCGTTGAAATCGGCCACTTTAACGCTGGATTTATCATCTTTTAAAACTAGGGAGTCACACGGATTCACAAGCCTTGGAAGCATGCCATTTCACCTCAGTGTTATATTGGTATTGCATGCTAAATAGCATTTAACTGTTTATCTGATTCTTATGCCAGGCATATTTGTGAATCTCGATTGCAATTTACTAAGCGCCGAAGCGAGGCCAGCATCAGCGATTGATGCCGGCGGCAGCGCAAAACGAACATGGTGCCACTCATTCAATGACATTGTTCACCTAATGTTTATTGCGTAGCGTAGGCACACGAACGACCCTGAAAGACAAGCATTCCCCCGGCTGCATAAAATCTGGGTCCACAACCGACCGTCTTATATTTGAATCTGCGTAATATCGGGGCGCTCAATAATGAGACGCGACTGTACATGGCATTTACATTTTTTTTTAAACCACTATCCTTGATCAGTGCTGTATGGTTTCATTGTCGCTTAGCATTATGGAAGCATTACTGAGACAATACAACTACTGAAACCTGTTAGTTGTGGGAAACTACAAGTCTACAAGACAGACTAGCACAAAATGAGTTGTTTTCTTGCACGTGTCTTCTTACAGTGGGAGCACACTTAGTCTTGCATGCCAGAAAACAGCATATGGGGGGGGGAGGGCACCAAAGGCAGTTAGCTATGTATAACAATAATTTGTTTAATGTGCCTAAATTTCTAAATATATCAAACAAGAGAGTGTTGACTGATGCTACCATTGCCAGTGGAAATCGATTAGTCTGTCCCCCCAAAAAAATTATTTTGAAGTGGGCAGTGCTGACAGGGTAATCTGAGCCACTGCATAATGGGGCAAACAGCAGCAGGGGGACAATCTGACAGATGGTGGCTGGGCAGCATTGTGACCAATCATCCTTGACTAGTTCACAGGTGTGAATTTCACAGACCATTAACCACTGTTCAAACATGGCCAGAACACAAGACCAATCTGACTTGTGGAAAATAAAAGATGGCATTTATTTGCATTTTATAGTGGGACTAGTACCAGTTTGGGTAGGGGAATGTCAGACGGTTGTACCACAGAAACAACCACTGGACAAAAGTGCAAAATTTGTGGCACTTTAAAAAAGACAAGCACACAATAAATCACACTTACTAAAGCATAGGATCAAAGAGGACTGAGCATCATAGAGGTACAAGTCCATAACTTGTTGTGATGAACACAATGGCCCTATTCAACATGTACAATTCTGTATTTCAGACCCATTAACAACTTTCCTAACAAGCATCTCACCTGCTTCAGAAGGGTCTTCACATTGGGCTTCAGGACTTGCACAAGCTGTACCTTCTTGGCTGTCTGCTGCTGGGCCGAGGACACAGCATGCTGCTTCTGTAGCCGCTGCTGCTGCAGAACTGTCTGCTGCTGCTGCGCTTTGAGTGTGCGCATGCGCTCCTGTAGATCCAGCATCTTCTGTTGTGTCTCCGGCGTCTGGGGCATGTTGTACAGCTGTTGGATCTGCTGCTGCAGCTGCTGTATCTCTGTGATGACCGCGCCCCCGCTGATGATGATACGTTGAGACGCACCCGTCTTGCCGCCCACCTGACCCACGAGGGTCAAGGTTCGACCGGTCAGCGGTGTAGTGGTGGCTGCCATACCGGTGCTAACCTGTTGCTGGTCTACGTTTGCATAATTCTGCACTGAATGACCGACTCTGGCATTAGTGAATGCTGGCTGCGACACTGACATACCCGGCATTGGCGTAATCTGACACAATTGCTGGAAGTTTCCCTGAGAAGACGACGCCGGTAGCTGAGCGCGCACCTGTAGATGCTGCTGCTGCGGGGTTACTGGCCTAGGAGCGATTGTGCGTAGCTGGTTGGCCGCGATGACAGGCGATGGCTGCTGTTGGTATTGCAGTGTCTGCTGGTTCATGCTGCACTGCTGGAAATGCGAGAGTGGAGGAGCCTTCACGGTTCCCTGAGACTGCACAGGCTGACTACCCTGATGGTAGGTGTTCAGAACCTGCGCCGGTGCTGCCGTTGCCGTGCCAACCTGCATCGTCGGCTGCTGCAAGCCAGCATCGGTTGAGAAGTTCATATGTTGAAGTGGCTGGGTCTGTGCACCAATGAAGTTGTTCTGCGGCACAGAGGCATACGGTGCCACACTGCATGAGGCCAACTGCTGTTGCTGCTGTTGCACTTTGGTAATTGGTGTTGATGCCGACATTGGCATGTGCGTCAGTCGGCACACGGAAGGTGGAGAACCGAGCTGTGGCATGCCATATGAATCATTCTCCATGCCCCCGCTAATCACCCCCTGAACATGCTGTGGCTGGTCGCCATAGTGGGTGAGCCGCTGCTGTTGGTTAGCTGGCAGGGCGTAGTCGTGATGCGACAAGTAGTTGGTCACGCCGCCCGCTTGCTGCACCACTTGCATGCCACCACCGGGCATGGTCTGCGCCACCTGTGCAGTTCCATCCGACCACATCTGAGGTTGCGGCGTCGCTTGACGGGGTGGCGTCACGTGTGGGCTTTCATGTACTGGATACACGGTGTACGCGCCCTGTGGAGTTGGCATTGCCATGCCGGTACTGTTGAGAGGGGGGCTGCCAAACTGCTGTTGTGACACCCCCATCATCGCCCCGCCCCCCATCATGCCAACACTGGCGTCGTTCATGTGACAAATGTTTCCAGATGACTGTTGTGAAAACTGGGTAAAATCACTATCGAAATGCTGCAATTTCTGTTGCTGTTGCATGGCCATGTTTGATGTCATCATGTAGTTTTGCTGCTGCGGGTCCTGGGGCTGCATCTCTGTTTGCAAGGTGGGATTCAGCATCCCGGTAATGTCGTCCATCCCCGAATCTAGCAGCCCATCACCTGCGCCGTTGCTTAGACAGATGTCTCCGAGATCATCGCCGGGTGCAGCAGACTGCGCCAGTTCATCGAGAAAGTCGGCCGAATCACCGGTGAACAAACTTAGCATGTTATCCTCCTCCATCTTGAAAGATAACCTGCGTCTCTCTAACAACCTACATGAACCTTGTAAGTATACTCGAGTAATCAACACCCATCTTCCGTGCTTGGAGTGCCATTTCACTCCAAATCACATTCATCCTGAAATGAAAAATTTAGTTTGAATGCTAAGCTAACATAGTAACAGGAAAAATAGCAATACTTGTGGCACAGCATTTAAATAACTTTTTTGCGAAATGTAAATTTGAAACACTGATTACAGTGCACTTAGTAGACTGATGACAAATCTTTCTCCAAAGAGTCAAAACAAATTATGATAAGTAATCTCATCCTACAAGGAACTTCAATCAAGATAGAAACTTCAAACATTTTATATACCTACATAATTTGTAGATGTGCTATTGATAATAAGATTCATTTGTGTTCTAACATGTTTCAATATTGAAATATGGATCTAAAATCACTTGTTGGCTCAATTTTGCACATAAAAAGAGCTTCAGTGGCACAGATGTGGATATATAGTATGTATGTTACTATCTACATATAATGGAGAATAAGCAGGCCAAATCTCAGAATTCTAGGACAAAAAGTTTTTGAGTGATTGGCATTTTAAGTAGAACAAGAATTCTTCATGATTTCTGAAAATTTTCAAAAACAACAGAATTCACAAAATTTGAAAGGGTCTAACTCAGAAACTATTCGATATACAGCCCTATGGTTTGACGTATGTGGTTATGTTGACCTGTGGATTAAGCGGTGAAATGTTGTTAAAATAAAAAAATATTAGTGCAACATGCCTTGGTTGATCTGACGGAATGCCCCTCTTGGCAAGACATTCTCAAGAACCAGCTGGGGTAATATGGAGTGAATTAAATATGTTATGTGTGGGTTCAAGTTCTAGTTGTTTCCAGCACACGGCAACGTTTTATTAACTGACTAGTCTGTATGTTGCGGTTACTACAACCGTATGGTGTTTCGAGGCCTCATTCAACTAGCCAGCCTTTTTCAGAACGTTATTACTAAGCGGACCTTTATATGCTGCCAAGGTGCATGTCGTCCTCAATGGTTCTTTACGTCCCCAATTACACGAGACGGGATCGAGATTAATGTGATCATCTGAGTCATGAGAGAGACAGTCCACAATGTCGAGAGCCAGGTTTTCACCCCAAACATTCACATGCCTGATCTGGGTCTTCATCTCGGAACTTGTCATGTAAAGCGGATGTGCTAACCACTACACTATAGTGCCTCTCGTGAGGTGATTTTTTTGTGAATAACCTGTTGCACTGCTACATAGGAAACTAATTGGTGGCAGCCTGGCCCCCATTTAGCCCGTTTGCAATACTACACAAACACACACCATAATAAATTGGGATTTTATTACAAGAAAACCTAGTCATGCCATATACATAATATTAATTACTGCAAAGCACCCGTCACCTGTAGGCTAATAAAGGATTTTAACTGTCAAGTCATGTGGCCACATAAAAAGTATGAATGTGGCTTTACCAACTTACATATGTTGCTTTCATAATATCAGTTGGGTTTAAGTTATGTCTAAAGAATAGAAATAGGAAACGAGAACAAAAGATGACACATTGTGTAGTGCCTAATAATTAAAAGAATGGTAGATTTAGAAATAAAAACACATCTACACTAAGCACCAAATGTGTCTTGTGCGCGCTCAACTGTGCGCGCGTGTAACAAAAGATGCGATCACCTTCGCGAAGGCACGCACACGCTAGCCTAACTGTCGTGCGGCAGCCATCCCACCGTTTGAACCGGGCCATAGATTTGTGTATTTACCCCAACCCACGTGTTCCGTCACTTGGGCTCACCACTACACCGGCAGAACAACACTGAGAGACCCCAGAACAAACAAGAAACATTACAAAAGCAGGAAAACCCAAGCGTATTGTTAAAACCAACGGAAAAGTTCCCTTTGATCGCCATTTTCTTTTGAAGATGTTATTATTTGTGAAGTTTGGTATTCTGAAAACTGGGCACTTTATCCCGTAGAGAGAGTAAATAATGTCCAAATTAACATTACACAACATACTAGAGAAAAAATTACATAAGAATTAAAACAATAAATACCACACAGGTCCGTCCTTCCTTGCGAAATAGCGAACACAGTCCAGCAAAGATATTTGTAGACTTTAGGTCGCACTGCGCTGAACATCTTGCCTCTGCCTTGCTGCACATGCGTCTTAAAAGCTTATTTGTGATTGGTTGGTCGGCTTGTCACATTTCGTACTAAAAAAAGTAATCCTTTGTGTGAACCTATCATTTCGACATTATTTCGCGTAGAATACTATGTTATGATAATTTCGAAACGAATAATTCCATCTTCACGGTACCCTATTATTTGTCTTAAATTTGTATAACACCGTGATGATGGTGTAGATATTTCCGAAAATAATAGCCTATCACCTTCAGCGTAACATTGTCAGTTCGGAGTTTGAATACGCGATTCGCTCTACGCTTTTGACCAATGAACGACTCAACCCACCCGGCAGGTGCCCGTATGATATTTCGCCAATGTTTCGATGGAAGGTCATTCAAAGCTTCGTGTTCATGTTCAACATAATAAATTGGATCGATTGTATCCACTCTGGCTTAATTTTTGCCAAAAAAAAACCAGGACTGCATTTCTGACACCGAGTGATAAAGCTGGGTCTGCGTCACTGTTGTGTCGCCAGTCGCAGTGCCTGTACTGTAACTGTCTCAAACTCATACTCAGAGTGTGCGGGTGGTCTGGGCGTACGACACTCCCCCGGACGCCCCCCCCCCCCCGACTAAAATGAAAAGGCGGAAATTTCCCCCATTTTGTAGTTTAAGTAATAATAAGTTGATCATTTAAAAAAACTATTCCAATTTTGTATCTAGATACAACTACAGCCTAGCTGTCATTTCAACACTGACAACAGTCAACAATTATTGTGTAGCTACTTTAATTGCACTTGTTATTTGATAACATTTGTCATATTTGAATTGTAGTATAATTTACACAAACCAATCAATGTTTCACATAACATTCAATCATATTTACAACTACAGTCTAGTGATTTTACCATCGCAACACTGCAGTCAACTCCAGTAATTGCATGCGCTTGGTATTTGACAGCATTTATGTAATTAATTTGTCATATTAATTTGTAATTAATTTATCATATTTGAAATTTAGTATAATTTACACAAATCAATCTATGTTCCATATAACATACATTATGTGTATTGTGAGTTCAGCTTATTATACAGTTCATAACTTGCCGCCGTCAAGGTCTCAACTACTGTCTTTGCTCCATCTCGACGGTACAGGCAGATTTTCTTCAATCTTTCCTGGAGCTGCTTCGTGCTTCGCTTCACGCGTTTGCGCATCAGTTGTCCACGGGCATTTTGGATGAGGGATGCTGACACAACAGCATGATCTTGGCGCAAGAAGTCAACCAGTGTCCACAAGGATGAGTGCATGCATGGCAATCACACAGGTTGTTCGTTCGTCTTCTCCCCCTATTGTCACATCGAAGACGTTCCACACGACTGGAGGGAACAAGGCTGGCAGTCTCCTGAACCTGACAGCCGGTATAGTTCGTCATATGCTGCTGCTGCAGGAGGTTGCACACGGTGGAAGGTTCCCGTGACGTACGCACTGTCGAAGTACGTGACGAGATCACATATGTAGGCTATACCCCGTACTGCGTTCACTTGCAGGTATGCGATTCCTTCTGGGATGTCGTCAAGTGGCAGGAACGCCAAGACATCTACTATGCCACAAAACAGCCTGGTGTCCTCATGCATGATAGCCAACTCATAGTCTGTAACAACAGTAGTTGGATCTGCATGGATTGTAGCCAAGCTGCTCGCATCTGTCAAGTACGTACTACTTGTAGCATATGTTGATACGTATAGTGTGATTTGTTGGGTAACAAGGCATACACACACAACACGGCGGTTTCCCCCAGTGGTGCACGTATGACGTATAGCTGCTGGAACACACGTGGGGACATCGAACAGTTGCCATCCATGCATAAACTACTTGTGAGAGCGAGCAAGATGGCGAAGTGCATCATCAGCACCAGACACAATGATCCTTTGTGGTGCAGACTCTGCACTACTTTCATAGATGGCAGAGTTGTTGTTGACCGCCAGTGGTCTGCCACTCCTCCGGTAGGTTGATGTCCCGCTGAGAGGTAGGCTACTTCGGAAGACTGCCATGCCTCTGACGACGGGTGGCGCGTTTCAGTGTCTCGCGACATCCGATGCGTGCTTTGACTTCATCAGATGTGTCGAGGAGCACATTGCTGAAAATATGTGCTGGCCTCTCTTTTGAAGTTGTCGCTCTTTCACGCATTTGTGCACGCATTTTTTCAACTTTCACATTGTGAACGCACGCACGCACGCACGCACGCACGCACGCACGCACGCACGCACGCACGCACACACACAAACACACACACATTTGCGTGGGTGTTCGTGCATGCGTACGTGTGTATATTAGTAAGCAATTATGTAAGTATTGTTTTTACATTTTTATTTCATAGCCCATACTAACTATAATCAAATGTCACTTCTTGGCACACGAACACGTGCAAAGGTCCGTGCACGGCAAGCCAGCTTTAGAGCACTTGCAACGCGCTGCACAAGGTCTTCCGCTTCTTCATCGACACCGCAGAAGCTCCCGGCATGACTTGATGCTTGCTTGGTAGATGCTACGCCTGACGTATTGCAACAATGCATTCTCTCTTTCTTTAGGGGGCAGACGATCGAAGGCGCAGTTTTTTTTCGTGACGAGTTCTCGTCTTGCCTCGTTAACAGACGTTGCTGCACTTGTCATACATTGTCATACATTGTCATACATACTTGTCATACATTGTCATACATACTTGTCATACATTGTCATACATACTTGTCATACATTGTGATGACGAACTTCTCCACCAACTGTAGTTCTGGACTAGCCACGTTTAACTCGACAAACGGTGACCTCACAATGGTTGCAAATGCCTCTGTCAACCCAGGAACTTCAGACCAAGCCTTCCAAGCCGACCTTTTCTCCACGTCATGGAAAGCAGAAACTAAGTCCCAGCCCCTCATGGCATGGAACATCAGGATTCCCCTGGCCTACCGCTCTCCAAGGCTGTCACGCACGGTGTTCACGTGTATGTTTCTGAAGCCTTGCCCTCTTCCGAATGCCACCCACACTTGGAAGTTCCTGACGGTCGCTTTCAACTTTCAAACAGAAGAACAACCCAACGACGATGACGTCAACACCCGTGTCTACAGCGAGCACCACAACTGTCTTCGTTCCTTGCTGAATTCATCCACCTCCTCGTGGGAACATAACTCATCCATGACTGTTCCATGAGCAGTTACACTGTCACCAGTTGTCACGCACACCACCTTGTTTTCTGGCCACTGCTCCGTCTGGATTGCTTCTCCAAGAAACTTGAATAGCTTTTTTTATCCCGCAGGAACTCTGGCCATTTCTTTGGAACCTTGGCTTGTCTTGTCACTCGCACTCTTCCACCGTGTCCGCGCTTTTCTCTGGCTGTTAGTTTCAAGCTGGTATCGACGTATTTGTCCCACACAATGTCCAACCTCGATGTCGATTCAAGTTCCCTCCTGATGTATGGTGTGAACACTTGCTCGGCGTATTCATGGAACGTTGCACAGCCTGTGGGGGTCAACACGTGAGTAGGGACAGGTCCGTCAAAAACCCCTTTGCGTCTACAAATGGTGGAGCTTCGCCGTGGTAGGGAACATCAAGGCAAGACAGCAGGTCCTGCTTTGTACCAAACCTCACTTTCCCAAATTGTGAAAGAGGGGTGGGAAAGGCTAGTTCTCGTGCTCGAAAAAACAACGGGGCCACCACCGCGGACTTGGTTTGCAAAGTACAACTTGTCAAAGGGGTGCTGAATTGTGTGATCCTTTCGTGTAAGTCATTCAATCGGAATGCCTCGTACTGTGCCCGGCCAACAGTCTCCAGCTTTGAGATGATCTCCACCACGGACTCTGGAACGCATGCTTAGCTGTGGAGCACGACCAGGCTGCTGCACTCAAGCTCGAAGGGATTTCCGTATTGGTGAATGACACCGACAAGTGCAGAAACATCGGAATGGAACTTTTGCTGAGTTGCCAATGTTTCCTCGTGGTGCATCTCGCTAGTTGCTGATTGTGCTGCTTGCTGGTGATATATGTGATTCAAATTCCTGCAAGAGTCGTGTCAACTCTGGTCCCGCGAGAAGCCACCTTTGGAGAGCTGCTGCGTTGTCAGTGAGACCGATGATCTCGCCTTTCCCATTCACACTTTCATATGCTTATTCGTGCGCCTGGTCGACGGGCATTGCAGAGAACCGGCTAGTCGCTTTGGGTACTACCCAATCGCCTTCTATGAACATCGCCAACGCTGCACGAGGCAATGTCGTCATGTTCTCCAGGTGCACGCACAACTTTCAGGAAGGAATCATCCATTCCCCTGGTCGCTGCACCAACCTCTGCCAGGAGATCAGTCCACCCGGAGCATTCTAGGATGTCCCCCACGCAAGACTACAAGGCTTTCTCTGTGTTAAGCCCTCCAAGCATCATGACAAGCCTCTGCTCTTCAACAGAGTTCGGGAAAGCCCACTGAATGTGTTTGGCTAGCGCATACAATAGTTGGTCACACCACATGGCGTAGACCTGTCTGGGACTGGGGTACTGTGTGACTAATCACCACTTCCATGGCATGTTTCACCATAGCTGGTGAGTCTGATTTCTTGACAAACAAGGGCAGCATTGCTGATATTGCTTCTACTTTTGTTCGAGCTCAGTTCTGCGCAGCATGATGAGCGGCCCATGAGACTGCATCTTCAAGGGTCACTGATGCTTTCCCAAGTAGTGCGGATACTTTCTCTGTCCACTCTGTTTCTTCAGAGACAGCTTTGTCGAGACTGTCCGACAGCTGAACATTGCTTGCAGGAGGAGCCAGAACCGTCGATTCAGATATCTTCACGGCCACTGCTTGCACTACGGTATACATTGGTGGTAGAGATGCCTTTTCTGGATTTCAGACAGAAGACTCCTTACAAACTGGTCTTCGCCAGGATGGTCAGCTTTTGGAAACTGAGTAATAGATATCCCCGTGCCATGGAACGAGCTCTGAGCAGTCGTCGATGGTAGATTTACGTCGATATTATCGATTGCGCCGACGGTTGTGATCCCTGATCTCAAGTTATGAGGACATACAATGGCTTCCTTCTCTGCTTGTCGGGTGACAGTTGCAGTGATTGCGCTCGAATCTTGTTTGAACCACTCTACCATAAGTGCTGCTAAAACCCACACAGCTAATTTTTTCGAAAAGAACTTTCCTCCTCAATGCAAAATGGATAGCGAGGTGTATAGTTGTAGAGGTGCTTTGCGGGACAATATGTGGCGACCATGATCACTCGTCACCCAATCTTCTACTGTTGTATTTCGTCTTGTTTTCTTGCTGTTAAATGTGATCAGCTGTGCGACTGTAAGAACTTCTAAGGTGCAACATACTTCCATATCCATTCCACTGCCATACAACAGTATAGATGCTAACAGTTTCAAGCATTGTGATGCTCCTTGGTTTTGATAACCTTTAGAGAAAGTTCCAGTATGTTCGTGCAAAACATTTCTTGCCTGCACATCTTTTTTGCACATTTGCTATCAGCAGCACTTGATCTTGCATGTTTCGTTGCAAAAAAGCAGCCCCTAACATTTCCTGCAGGGAACACTAGAACGCAATTTTTATCGTGGGGTTGTTCCTGCAGCCCGTAATTGCAGAAATGTTCCAAAAAGTTCTCCTTTTAAGCAAGTTTTGTTGACTGCTATGCTGTGACCAAGTTCTTCCAACCTTTGCTCAAAGGAAGTGTGCAGTGTAGATAACTTGAACATTTTCAATCTTGTACAGAGTAAACTTCTGCATGAATTACAGTCTGGGAGATTCCATACTTGGGCCACTCTTATTTCTTGTCTATGTAAACGATATGTCTGAAGCTGTCAAGTGTAAACTTCTACTATACGCGGATGATTCTGCATTAATGGTATCAGGAAAAGATGTGCCTAAAATAGAGTTGGCCCTGAGAACGGAACTGATGTTGGTATAGGAATGGTTGGTAGATAACAAGTTAACACTCCACCTTGGTAAAACGGAATCGATTCTCTTTGCATCTAAGAAAAGATTGCGAAAGAATCATGATAAAAAATTATGAATGTTAGATGTAATGGAAATGACATCGAATCGAAGGAGCGGGTAACATATTTAGGCATAACTATAGACCAATCTCTATCAGGAGATGCAAACAAGGTAATTAGTAAATGTTCCAATAAAGTTAAATTTCTGTATAAAAATGCAAGACAGTTTGATCTCAAGATCAAAAAACTCCTTGTATCTGCTCTGATTTAATGTAATTTCGACTATGCATGTTCATCGTGGTATAGCGGCCTTACTAAGTAATCCAAGTCCAGGTTGCAAGTGGCACAAAATAAGGTTATTAGGTTTGTGTTGAATATCCCCCCAAAACACACACTGGGGTGGAAGAAATTCTAAAAGTTGGTCTGTTACCGACAGTGACTAGAGTAGAACAGTTGAAATTTAATCATATGTATAACATCTTTAATGATAGAACTGCAGAATACATGAGGTGTCATTTCACCGTGTTGAAAATATGCACAATACCAGAAATAGTGTAAAATCATTTACTATACCACGAGTTGATAGTTTTGGATTGTATTCTTTTAAATATACCGAAATTAAGTCGATGTAATAATTTACCAATTCATATTAAAGAATTGCAATCTAAAATTTATTTTAAAATACCTGTTAAGGAAATTCTTATGTATCAAATTCTAGTCAACATTAAAAATTCTTTTATTTACTATTAATTTGTATTTTTTTTTTATTTTGCTTCTAGTCAATCTTAATTAGTCATGTATATTGTTAAGTTTTATCTATATTTTCTTTAGCTAGTCAGGCACTTGTTAGTCGATACTGTTTTCATTCTAGTCTTTTTTCTGTACTATGCTGCATTCTGTCATGTTTACTTTTGTTTATTTTTTCACAGAGGACCACAATGAAAATAAGTTTAGTGCTTTCTTGTGTTATCCTCGGCAATATGTACCATGTTTTATTGTAACCAATCAATCAATAGGCCAAGTAAAAAAGACCTTCAAAAAAATAAACTTATTTCTCATCTTGACTTTTTTAAAGGAAGGAGACCTTTATTATACTATTTAAGGTTTTCAAAAATGACCACCATGTTTTAGAATTTGATGATCACTGACCGATTTAAAGACATTATAGTTTGTCCAATGGCATTCAACATATGCCAGTGATGTATTACTATAAAACCTGAAAATTCCATTTACAAATTAGCAAATACAATACTTATTACAATATAGCTGAAATCCCACTGCAAAGCGTTCGTAGCTATCGCTAGGCTATATAAATTCCATTCGTAATTTTCACACACAAGAACCATACTAGAGCAGTACGTACATACGTAAATATACCCGCATAAAAGCAACAGTCTATGTCTAAGCAAGGTTCAAAGCAACGACTCATTGCTCTTATTTCAGACTGTAGAAGGCACATAGGGTCATAGCACTACACTGTAGCCTATGGCATGGTGCTACACTCTGTATGATACATAAAGCATGAATTGAGTCTAACCGTACTTTGCATGGCAAGTTTTGGACCATGATTTCTTCACAGTACTTATATAAGTCCTTTGTTCTTTTTTGAGATGCAAAAAATACATGAAAGCAGTTCTGTAGGTTAAAGGTTTCTTTGAAACAAAATTGTCAATAATTCTACACCCGACCTATAAACGAACACATTCAGTTAGTTTATTCCATTTTATTAGATCTTTATTTCATGACGAATAGATTTTGTTAAACGAGGACACACTTGTTTGAGCATAGAAATGGTAACTGTAAATAATATACAAACATGGTACCATATTCTTTACCCAGTATGCCTTTTCCTCTGGTCAGTAAAGCCCTGCACTTGTCCAAATGCTCCAATTACTGATTAGCAGATTATTGACTTGAGTCACAGGGGCTGACTCGAGTCAGACTCCAGTCACTCGTTTTTACTTGATTTGGAATTCAGATAAATGACTCGAGACTTGATTCGGACTTGGAGGAGACCATGTTGTTGTGACAAGCCATCGTTGTGACAAGACTTATTATGATTGACCAATGTTTTGGCAGGGCAGCATCCGCTTAAATTTTCCACTAAAAGTTATCACAGAAAAACAAGTATCATGGCGATTGGTGAGCCTGGTGACTTGGGGCTGACTCGAATTGCCCATTTTACTTTTACTTTTTACTTTTAATTCAGAGAAATGACTCGAAACTTGTCTTGGAGTTCATTGACTTGCCAGTTTGTGGCTTGACAACAATTTTGATTAGGCCCTACCCAACTGTCAGGTGAATGAAGATCTAATGCACTGATCAGAAAGGTTTATGCAATCAAACTTGTCACGTGCTGCATGTGCTTTGTAGTAAGAATGTTCACATTTTAACCAATATTGTAATCACAATTTTTACATATTAACAAGGTTCAATAATTAGATATAATACATCTAGAAAATATTGATTACTAAGATAAAAAATATTGATGTAACTAGATCATAATTGAGTAATTACATAAATCACACAGCGCAATGATTTTTTATTTTCAACTACTGTACAACTACAATTACACAATTATAATTAACCCCCAGTCATGAGGCCCAACCAGCTAAGGGAACAAAATTCAAACAAAATAAAGACACTGAATCTATTGAAATTAAGCAGGCACAATTTGTTTGCAATATGCCAATGATTTATGTGATTCCAAGCTGGAGTAGTTTATTTGTAACAATATTTTACCACTTGACACCAAGGATTAGATTCTTGACAATGCAGTTATTTGTACCATGATCAAACTTCCAGCAGCATAGACAGAAAGTGTTTGTTCTTGTATGTATGGTCCCACATCATTTACATGTTAAAGCGAAACAAAAGTCATGGTTTGGGGCTATGCATCTAAAATCAAGAACATCATGCCAGTGGTTTACTCAGAATGTGTTCTAAAGGTGGGAGATTTCTCTGGTTGACTGAAGGTTGACATGTTAACCAGTGCAACCAATAAGCACAGTTCTATGAAATCAGGGCAACCTAGACTACAGGTGACATATTAAGGGAGGTCGGCATACACAGAACCAACGCAAAATCTCAAACAAACGTGTTATCTTGCTAGAAAGAGGTCTAGTTTAGTAAACAAAGGCCAAAATATGTGTCTGTAACGCCCTATAGTGTGAACAGGGGTTGTTTACAAGTTACATATTTTAAATTAGCTGAATATGAAGACATATTAGTACAGATTATCTATGCAATATTCAAGAATGAATGGACAAAGGACAATGGGTAGAATAGGTGCATGAAAATGGAAAGCATAAATTTTTTTTTAGTAATCATCAAAAAGGCCATGTAATCATAATCATGCTCAATTACATTGTCAAAGTAATCATAATCACACTCGATTACATTGTCAAAGTAATCGTAATCATGATTACAATTTTCTTATGAATATTTCTGTTGCTGTCTGTCAAATTTAAAGCGATGTAACGTAGGGTTATCTAACAGTATAACTAGTAAACCACTGGCATGATATTCTTAATTATAGCTGCAAATGGTTGTTTTAATAACTCTTATAAGTGCATAGTCCCCATACAATGATTTTTTCCCTTTAATGCAAGCTGTATTTTAACATTGTGCTTAATTTTGTCTTGAATAACATTGGTGACAATTATACATTAAAAAAATAGGGTTTTTATTTATTTCATTATGTCAGTTATATTCTTAAATATAATCATGGTTGTAAACATGATTACCCGGTACATGCAAACGTAATTACATACTTTAATCGTACTCATAAGTGTTAACAGTAATCATAATCAATTAGTCTTGAGGTGTATTCGCCCCATATCTGACAAATGATGGTTATTTTGCTACCTGTGTTTTTATTACCATTTCAAACACCACATTTGTATGCGCATACATTCAAAACAAAATACATGCTACCATTCATTGGATTTATAAAGACATTCCAACAAGCACTATTAACAGACAACATATACAGGAAACAAACACTATTACTTCAAATGAACAGTACACGATCATCACAGACAACCAGCGTAATATTATTATCCTGTCATATAATAAGGGATTTCTGTTTGACGTGATTTGTTTAGTAGCAATTTTTTTTTTAAACTTGAGAAGACAAAGTTCTGTTTTTATTCTACAGCATGTTTTGTTGTTATCAATTTTCCTTTCATATCAAACTTGGCCAACTAATTAATGACACATCATACAAAATAGTGTTCTTAGCCTCTTGCCAGAGGATTCTTAGCACCTTCTACCACAACGATTTACAGCAACGCCTTATCTAGATGCAAGCTAACTGCGACTGATTGTCCAGAATGCCCAGAACAGTACAATAACAATACTGGCCATATTGGTTTCTCATAATGTTCTGTCATATATGCATGGTATGTATGGTAGAAGCGCCTGCTTACAGCTACCAATATTACTATTTAGTGACAAATACGTACAGGCATTGGACTATGAAAGACAAACTGTCACTGACAGGTGAAACCGAATGTGAAGCCAGAAGGTGTCAGACATTAGCTGAAATAGACGTACAACCAAGTATATTGAGTAAACTTTGTAAAGGTCTACCCGAGATGCAGAATTCCAAGCTAGCAACTGTTACAGAAAAGCCAAAACCAGGATGTATAGATAAATAAATAAGTTGGGGAAATAACAAATTATATATAACATTCATCTTGTTAAATCTGGTTCACCACATTGTTCCATGTGAACATTGTTCCATGTGAACATGGTAATGGGTCTGGAGAATTGTTGAAGGCAATGGCTGTATAGTGTACCAATGGTCATTTTACATGTCTTGGACATGGTATGTTTCTGGTGGTAATAACTGCATATGAATGACCACATTTCATGTTACATATTAACTGAGATCTATCAAAACTGACAGGTGTACAGAAAAAGATATGGCAAACATTTCAATTGAGCAATGTAACACCATTAGATGTCACCATGTACAGAAGACAATATCATATTATGTTTACCATGTGTTTTCAAATCACTGGCATTACTGAAATAAATTCCTGATTTAGGAATTTATGAACAGATGTGTCTTTGCTTGTCTTCAAAGTTTGAGCCAAGATAGTTGCATTGTGCCTGGTACATATTAGATTGAGTATCTACTGTAATTGTAAATGCTGCATTTAATAATACAGGAACAATTACAATTCAACAATGATGCCTTCCAAAAGTCCACAATGTCATATACAGGCAGAATGCACTGCTGTTATGTGCTGTATCGCAGAATGTATGCTGCTTAATAATATTTGTGTTTACATTCAACGAAGTTTGACAGTTGACACAATTAAAATAAAATGGTGCCAGTGCTGAAATGGTCTATTCGACTGTCACTAGCAAGCATGCATATCACACATCTCTTATATACAAATTTCACAAATCTCTTGTATATGAAGCTGAGAGTACAATGCTCAAGTTTCATAACGAAGATACTCTTTTAACTTTGTAGGCATCGGCAATCTGTCAATGCTGTCTTTCGCCACTCTCTGTAGTATTACGTCACGACAGGCATTTTGAAGGGTTCCAACTGCAAAGAAAATATATTCCTCTTACCAATATAATAATATAGTATGGAATTACATGGTATTTTGTTATATTACATGGTTTGACATGACATGACATTACATGGTAAATTGAGTCAGACCATGCTTTTTGATATATTGTGTATGGTAACAGTATAGTATACAATGGTTTACCTGTTCCAAAACACCATGGTTTCCATGGTATATCATGGTATTTTACCAGGGTTTACGTGTTTCAAAACACCATGGTATTTCTCTGGTATATAATGGTATATTTTCATAAGGGTCATTACTGAATCTTCAGAATACAGGTAAATTGGTTGAAAGTAGCATAAATAACTCTTAATAAACTGTTACACATAAATGTGATATATACTAGTAGAAATTTTGGCAAAACCAAAATAGGTGATAAATAATCACTTATTAGCATCATGTTTCTTTGATTTTTTGCACCAACAAAAACATGTAAATTTAAAGGTCCCTCCTCAATTAAGTTTTTTGGCTCATCCCATTTCAAACTAACTTCACAAACAGTAAACCTCTCAAGTACATTTATCCACTACAACATGCTACCTGGTAGCCTTTAATCTCTACAAATGTGTTACTTAGTTTGGTGAAATCATCCGACAAATTAGTTTTGACCGGGTCTGATAAAAATTCAACGAAAAAGATCCATTTTCGCGTTTGATTACACTGTTCAATGCAAAACCGTAAAATGTTTGTCGCTATTTTGTCATGGGAATCGCCAACATTTCTAACTTAAATTGACACCTGCTAGTCAAACTTCAATATACAAGATGCAAATGAAGTCCTCCACAAGACAAGTGTGAGGTGAACACAACTCAATTTAACTTTCATACATTGAGTGAAAAGCTAAAATTAATGACACTTTATTAACATTTGAGTTTGAGCCATTACGTATTGATTCACAAGATGTTTTTTAAAGATTTCCCTCTGATAAAGAAGGCTGACATTCCTTCAATGTGCACACCAGATATATGAGTATTTTCTCTTTTACTTTACAAAAAATACAAACAACAATTATTTTTATAAATATTGTAGCCTTATTTTGTTACACCGTCATAATATAATCATATTTGTTATGAACAGCTACTCCAAAATATTTTATGAAAATAAAATAATGAATACACTACTGACCCAAGGGCTACATTCTAACACCAGGGGTTACTAATATTGCGGCTACTGATTTAACAAGATTGAACAATAATTTACACTTACTTTGGAGCACAAATTTAAACGAATGCGACATTTCGACCCGTCTACTGTGGACCTTGTTCACGCACTGATGACCTATGTTGTGGCTCAAATTCTGGCTGAATAATCTGGTTGGAAGGTGGTATCCCTGGTCTCGATTCATGGTGGGGCCTCTCTACTTGATGCAGATTGCCTCCTTCCCTTTTCTCTTGTGCCAGTTTTGTTCCCTGGCCAGGATCTTGCTGTTGTCCATGGACACTGAGTGTCCTGCGGCCAGGCAGTGGTCTCCTAATCCTGTAGGTTTATCTTGGTTCATGTGTTCCTTGAACCTCAGGCTGAGTGTTTGTTTAGTCTCACTGGTGTATGTGTGTCTGCTGTTGTTGTCACATGTGATGTGGTAGATAGTCCCACACTGGTGTTCTTTCGGTGTGTTATCTTTTGGGTGAACTACCATAGAACGAAGGGTGTTTGAGGGCTTATGGTACAGGTGCACATTGTGTGACTTGAAGACTCATCTGAGTTGTTCCAATAGCCCTGCTACATATGGTGGTCCCAACCTCAAAGACCCACTCTGGGTAGTCGTTGGCTCTCAGGGCATTACGGACATGTGCAAGCTCTGCTGTCGTCTTCAGCAGTGGTGACGTATTGCTGTGCCCTGTTATTGAGTGTGTGTATTAAGACGTGATGTCATTCGAAGTTGAGGTATTGGTCGGTGTGTGTAGGCTTCCTATATATATATAGTAAGCTTTGTGGATATGTCATCGAATATGTATGGACACCACCTACCCACCATCTACAACCAGATTATTCTGCCATAATCAGAGCCACAACATAGGTCATCAGTGCGTGAACAAGGTCCGCAGCACACGGGTTGAAATGTCGCATTCATTTCAATTTTTGCTTCAAAGTAAATGTAATTTTCATATAAGATTTAACAAGATTGCCATCCAAGGCAAAGGCCCAGATGGCAAGTGGACAAGGAAGCCACTCGCTTATCGAGAGTCCAACATTTTTAATCTATGTGTAATCTGCCCTCCTGAGATGTGTCAACCTTGTTTTTAAACAAATTCACACTGCTAGCAGTTACACAAGCTGTAGATAATTTGTTCCATTCATTGATTGTCCTTTGTGAGAAATAGTACTTCCTGATATCCAATCTACACTGATCATTTACTAGTGTTAACTTATGTCCTCTAGTTCTATTATATTTCGTGAATGAGAAAAAAATATTTCTATCAATATTTTCATACTTTCATACAGTCAGCCATTGTTCTATCCAGTTGATTATGCCATCCCCGATACCATGGGCTTTTAATTTATGTAGTAATCTTTGATGTGGCACTTTGTCAAAAGCTTTCTGAAAATTTAAGTATATAATATCTACTGGTGATCCATCGTCTATCCACTTAGTGATTTCTTCCAAAAAACATTAACGTAATATTTTATTTACTAAGTAATAAACAAACGATATTAGTCATAAGGCAAACTGGTTGCCCAAAATTTTTTAAAAGGCATATTATGCTATATTTTCAAAACAAATTCAACCCTACTTCTTCAGGATCCCATGTTCTAGGAAACGCTGTCAACAACTTCCAGGAAAACTAAAAAAAATGTGATTGTCCATATACAGCTAATGATAGCAAGCAGTAATACTGCTGTATTGCATAGTTTCTTCTCTTGTTTCTAGTGCAATCACTGATCAGTATGTACATCAAATGGCAGATGTTGTATTCTTAGATACTAGATCAATGTGACTATTTTGCACATGTACTTACCACCGTATAGCTGTACAATTTTCACTTGTTTCGTGGTGCCGTATACGTCCACTACAGCATAAACTGGCCCGTCTTTATAGGGAATGTCCTTGGCACAAGGACCCTGGTCCTCGCCATTTATCACGAAATGCATTTCAGCTTTCTGGTCCCGTATCACATACACAATGCCAATTCTGCTGCCAATGTCTGTCGGCAGGATGTTATCATCCTCGCCCCCTGCAGCTACATCATCTAAGGAATCAGTTGATGTCTCCATTGCCTCATCTGTAATTTTCGGCAGTGGTTTTAGGAGACTCCGCTTAAATGTGCCACGATAAGTGTGAATGTGTGGTCCGTCACCAAAGATGGAACGGTACTGTGCACCAGCTTCGACACCAGCCTCCTCATCATAGACTTTGTTGTGCGACTTTGTCACAGCTAACACCCATGATTTGCCCATGTTTGCAAGGTCGGGCAGTGCATACTGCGGCAGCTGTGAAATTCTGCTTGGGTCGTGCTGCGTGAGCCCAATTCGTAGGTGACCACTCCACCCACGTTCGTTCTCACGAATCTCGATCAAGAATATTTCCATCGGATGCAACGGCTTTTCACCAAATGCAATGGCGTGGGCAAAGCTCGACTGTCTGTGCGCAACCATGTCATCTTCAGCCAGGCGGATGTTCTTGCCGTGGCGGTGGTGGAACCTTGTGACAGGCATTTTCTTCCTGTGATCTCAGTGGGTGAAACAAAATGTCTGAATTATGTAAAATATGTCACAACATGAGAGATCAAAGCATTATTTTTTCACCATTTTTTTTCACTTTTAAGGGATCAGTGCGACAAAAAAGTAGTTAAAATAACGTTGTCATGTCAGGAAGACAGAAATGGGCATTTCTTTGATCAAATAGATATATTAGTGTTGATTTGCTGTGATTAAAAAGCCTTAATTAATTAATCTAAAATGTTAAAATTATGCTGCAAGTGGTTTAGGCTGCTGTCTCAGATATTATTTGGGACGCCGTGCTTACAGCTTAGTGCCACTACAATGCCGTATGCAATGGCAACGGGGGTAAAATCTATTAGCATTATTGTATCCACTAATTATCTAGTCTAGCGAGCAAGACCAAATAATCTTGTGAAGTAAATTTGCATTATAACGCAGTCAACACCCACTCACTAAAATGCCAACGGTGTGAACGTCAAAACTACAGCATCACTAAATGATCTGATCATAAAGTCACACGACATGTTATGAACTTTTTGACTCGTACCATCAATGTTTTTACAGAATCATATCCTAAATATCACATCACTAATTTGCACAGGAAGTTATTGGATGTTGACGTGTTGCGTGAAATGATTGTCTGTGTTTGTTTCGTCAAACGCCTCTGGCTTGTATGTTTTAAATGCACCAGAAACGTTTAGTCAATTTGTATTTAGGCAACATATTATTTATTATTAGTTAACTACTACCAATCGTACTTAAGCGTTTTACTATTTTACTAAAGTAAGTGTACATAGGAACGGCATGAAAATAAGTCATCCTTCACTCAACAACAAACAGGAGACAATATTGCTATATGACACAGGAAGAGGATATTCCAATACGGCGGGTTCGAGATGAAAAGAAATTAGTTTTGAAATTTAAGTGCAGCTCACGATGTTTGTAGCAAAGACCATCCCCGCCGAACATCGTGATCTCATCCATGATGTCGCGTATGACTTCCACGGTCGTCGTATGGCCACTTGCTCCAGTGATCAATTCGTGAAGGTAGGAGGTGCAGCCGGACTCGGATATGTCGTATTAACTATTATGGACTGCCGGTGTTACGCCTCACGAGTCACGGCCTGAATTGTTCCTCCGTCTCAGGGCATATTTTCCGGAGCGGGGTGGGACAGCGAATAGCGTAGAGTGGGTATTCGACATAATGATGTCACCGACATTTGTAGATAAGTAATGGCCATAATGCAATTTGTCACCAAATCTGTCAATTGAGAAACAATTACATGTAGATTAGAGGTGGATGCTCAACACATGTAGATTAGGGGTAGATGTTCAACACAGATTCCGCAAGAAACGCTCTTGCGAAACTCACGATTGACGACGTGGCATGTGATATCAACAAAGATTAAAGCCAATAAAGGTGGTCAGACGGACATGATCCTCTTGGATCTGTCTAAAGCCTTCGGCAGAGTACCACATCAGAGACTCATCCTCGAACTAAAATCATACAGTATCACAAGCAACACCAATAAATTGATACAGAACTTCCTCATAAACAGAACCCAACAAGTGGTTGTTGAAGATCAACACTCATACACTGGCACAGTCACGTCTGGAGTTCCCCAGGGCTCTGTCCTTGGTCCCACACTATTCCTAATCTATATGAATGACCTTGGTGACGGTAGTAAGTCCACAATACGCCTCTTCGCCGATAACACTACTTTACAACACCATCAAGACTGCCACTGACTCTACCCAACTACAAGATGACATCAGAACACTTGAATCCTTGGAAGGAAGATGGCAGATGGTATTCAGTGAAGCAGGGGTGAGATTTAACAAGTCAAGGAAGGTGGCTACCAACCTTGCAAAGTGAAGTAGCCGGACAGCTTCTTAGGTAGCCCACTTGTTAATCAATACTTTGATGATAGAAAGTAAATACTTTGAAGATAGAATGTATGAACGACATCAACGACAAATAAAAAACATCAAAAACAAACAGATTTGGATCATTTATTTTTAAGGCAGGATCAATAGAATGTGATATATAATGCTGAATAAAATACAGTATATAATTATACACAGGTTGTTTTTCTTTCATAACATGGTACACCAACAGTTTATGCGAAAAGTCTCCAAGCGTCACAGGACATCAGGCCTGTGAACTGAACAGTTTTGTTGGTTCCAGATTAATTCACCAGAAGAGATAATTATATCTAACTATAATCGAGATAGCGTATGTTTTTGTGTATGTATGTTTATATGTAGCTATGTTCACGTTTTCCTCCTAGACGGCTTGCACCGGCTCCAAACTTTCAGGGATTAATCTATGACCCCACGAATGAAACGTAACGCCTTTATTTTTTCGAAGTACCCCATTTATCAAGGGTTCTTAGTGGTTTTTGTGGTAAATCAAATGTTCGCTGCGTAAAACGTTAACTTCCAACATTTGCAGAAACCACTCACACCGCGGCGAATACATCGGTACATAATCCTTTGAGAGTATGTAAAGGTAAAAGGTAAAGGTACATTCTTATATAGCGCGGTATCCAGTCCGTAGGACCGCTCAAAGGGCCTTACAGCAAGACTATTAACATGACCGTTAATTATTTCAGTGTAGAATGACCGTTCAGTTACATGTTGAGTGTCGATGTGGTTGATTAAAAATACAATGAATGCTCCCTGTTGATATAGCTTTGGCTACGGTTTGGCAACATTTCTTGCAATGTCAAACGTGTCACAAAAACACTATTTATGGTTAACATAAATACAATTTAGAAATGACAACACTTCTAAGATGTTTATTAACATTCCATTTGTTTTTGCTGGGTCTAAAATAATGCAGTCCCGTAAATATTTCGAGTCGCCATGCGGGCTACTGTTGTCAAAAATTGAAGCTGCCCAAAGCCATTTTTGGGCGCCATTGGCGACCGGACGACTGCTAAATCTTACCCCTGGTGAAGCGAAATGTCAACAACTAACCATCACCAAGAAAAAAAGAAAAGATCTCCACCAGCTACACACTGCACGACCAAACCCTGGATAAAGTAACAAGCGCCAAATACCTAGGAGTTGAGATTACTGAAAATCTCCACTGGGGGAGGCATATACAAGCAACTGCAGCCAAGGCTCCAACAAAGTGAGCGCCTTCGCCTACAGAAACCTCAAGGGATGCCCAACAGATGTCCAAGCACACTGCTACAAAAGCCAGAATATGCAGCAGTGATGTGGGATCCTCACCAGCAACATCTTAAATCCTCTCTTGAGATGGTGCAACGACGCTCAGCTTGCCGCTTCCTTCACGACTTCAGCTCTGCCTCTAGTGCCTCTGCATTGGTTGCACAGTTCCGACTTGAGAACTTGCAGTCCAGGAGAACACCAGACAAAGTCAGTATGATGTACAAAATCATAAAAGGACTTGCCGATGTGAACCCTGCTGCACTTCTTGAACCCAGCAACCACAGCTCTAGAGGACATCAAGCGAAGCTCCAAATCACCCACTCTCAAACTGACACATACCTACACTCCTTCTTCCCATCATAATAGATCATTGACATTGTCTTATAATTTGTTAGCTTTTTACATTATGATTATTTTTTTGTTTTGTGTTTTATTTCGTTTTTAACTTATAACGTAACTTTTATACTGCTTCCTTTTAATCACTGGAAAAGTGCTTGCTCCGCATGCTATTCCCCATGTAGAGTTTAAAGAAAGGGTATGTTTTGGGCTCACTGAACGATGACTGCCAAGTTTTTATGGGTTTGTTTAATAGACGGAACAACCAAAACATGGCATTGTCTGCATGCCGACTTGTGGATTGGGCCATTGAAGTTAAATTGAAAAAAATACAATTATTTCCAGTTACACCTGGTCAACATTAATGCATACCTGTCAAACCATATGATACGGTTTATCCGTAGAAGCTACATTTAAAAAAATAAAAGTTTGACTACTGGGATATAGTGTAGTCAGAAAACCATACGGTTTTCTAGTAAGAAAGCCACATAATTTTCTGCTTTGTGCTTTCGCATTTGTTTTACTTTTAATTTATTCGTTCTAAATGGTAATTGTCAGTCAAGCATGAATTCCTGTTGGGCCCAGAAACGAGCACTCACAGCAAGCAGAATTGGGGGTCAATTACTTTATTACTAAACAAAAAGGTGTCTAGGTATGTGATAGAAGTTTGGCAGACCTGTTAGTTAGCTGTTTACATTGTTAGAAATGCAGTTTTGTAGTTGTCAGTTAGGTTGTGCTAAATTTTATAGAACTTTAAGACATTTTGTAACTTAATTATCTCACCACATTTCATCCATGCTGTGACATGCCAGCTAAAATACCTGATAATTTGTTGATGCTGCTAATATTCTATCTTTAGATCTGGGACCTTGTGGATGGGGAATGGAAGTGTACAGCAAGTTGGAAGGTGAGTACTCTTGAGTGCCGAATAAACGTATAGGCCAAATAATAGTATAGGGGGACAAATTGTTCAAGACAAACAATAGTACAGTGCAAAAAAATCACTAGTATATTTGTCTTTTTAGCGCCGAAGCAATTTTTTTACTCGAGGCGAAGACAAGGCGTCCCTAGAAAACTATGCGGATCACCTGTATTTTGCTTTTTTTTCTGCCGAATATGTATAAACTTTGTGCGTATTCGTGTCACCGCTGATATAGTTACCGCATTTTACATCTCTGAAAAACCGGGAAATTTTCCATTTTTAAATGGACATTAAAGTTTTATTGAACTGAATACACAAGCCCGTTTCAGGGGAAACCGCCGCCAGCCGGTTATGACAGGTTTGAGGCGCTGCGCACGGCGGCCATGTACGGTCAGTTTACGTGATGATAAAGGTGTTTAAACTAATAATATACCATGTTGTGCTCCCGAGAACTAAGGATTCTGACGGATTCATCTAATCATGGAATTCTAACGGTCTAATATAGGATCCTCAGAAGCACGGGATCCCGTTAAATTCACGACCGTCGATCAAAAGGATGAAAGCCGTCAGAGGGAACCACATACACATCTAGTTGGGAGCAAGTGATTTTAGCGTGAGCGGTAAACCGCTTCGTGGATGATTGATTAGCGCTAGCTAGGGGGTGAGAGGGATTGATCTCCTAAAAATTATGCCCTGCATAATTTGCCACGATTATCGGAGAATATAGGCTGGCACAAATGTTTAAATTTAATAATAGTATAGTGCCAAATAAGGTGTGTATAGGGTGGCATTTTTCATCAAATAAATACGCATATAGGGACGCTTATTCGGCATTCAAGAGTAATGAAGTGTATGACACGTTGGAAGGTGAGTAGTGAAGTGTATGACAAGTAGGAAGGTGAATAGTGAAGGGTATGACACATTGGAAAGTGAGTAGTGAAGTGTATGGCAAGTTGGAAGGTGAGTAGTGAAGTGTATGGCAAGTTGGAAGGTGAGTAGTGAAGTGTATGGCAAGTTGGAGGGTGAATAGTGAAGCATATGACAAGTTGGAAGGTGTGTGGTGAAGTGTATGACATGTTGGAAAGTGAGTGGTGAAGTGTATGACAAGTGGGAAGGTGAGTGGTGAAGTGTATGACAAGATGGAAGGTGAGTAGTGAAGTGTGTCACAAGTTGCAAGGTGAGTAGTGAAGTGTGTCATAAGTTGGAATGTGAGTAGGTGAGAAAGGTGAGTAGTGCAATATATGACAAGTTGCAAGGTGAGTAGTGAACTATATGACAAGTTGGAAGGTGAGTAGTGAAATATATAACAAGTTGGACGGTGAGTAGTGAAATATATGACAAGTTGGAAGGTGAGTAGTCAAATGTATGACAAGTTTGAATGTGAGTAGTGAAGTGTATGACAAGTTGGAAGGTGAGTAGTGAAGTGTATGACAAGTTGGAAGGTGAGTAGTGAAGTGTATGACAAGTTGGAAGGTGAGTAGTGAAGTGTATGACAAGTTGGAAGGTGAGTAGTGAAGTGTATGACAAGTTGGAAGGTGAGTAGTGAAGTGTATGACAAGTTGGAAGGTGAGTAGTGAAATGTATGACAAGTTGGAAGGTGAGTAGTGAAGTGTATGACAAGTTGGAAGGTGAGTAGTGAAGTGTATAACAAGTTGGAAGTGTGTTTATTGGACCTCCACTGACCATCTGTGTTTTCGTCTTCCAGGCACACAGTGGGTCAGTATGGCGGGTCACCTGGGCCCACCCAGAGTTTGGGCAGGTCATCGCAACATGCTCCTTTGACCGCACAGCTGCCATATGGGAAGAGTTGCGTAAGTTTGTGCTAATTGCATTGGTTGAGACCGCAATTAGGGCTGGAGTTTGATTCACATACAGTTGTAGCATATATTGTTTTTATTTTGACAAAATATTAACATGCTGCTTTTAAAACCAAATGCTACAAAGTTATTCACCCTGACATTAGTCGGATTTGCATGTGTGTCCAAAACCAACCTTTTTCTGTGCTGATATAAACATTCATTTTGATAAGACAAATCTCAGCTCTGTATAAATAATTGTATAATTAACTCCTCCACATACCCGCCCAGTGGTTGACAATTTGTAATTGTGACTGTTGGGATTGCCTGGCCCTTTGCTTTTTTGTGCTGCTAAACTCAGGTTCCTGAGGATTTTTTGCACATTAGGAATGTTGTGTTTGTTTCCCAACTAGATTACTATTACAGTGTTGTTAAACTACAGCATGTGATGTGTAATTAATAACTACCACCATTCCTTGCCTGTTTACAATACCTTGCCTTAAAATAGCATGTAGCCGATGCATTTGTGAAGAAATTGTGTTATGTATGTCAAAGTTCTCTGAGATGCCATAAAATAACTTTTAGGGACAGCCCCTATGGAATCTTACAGTAACCACATCATATGAAATCCAGGTAATGCCGTGGTTGCTATTGTTGTTATAATTGTTGTCATGGCAACAGCTGCCGAAGCGGGAGAGAGCAGTCAGTGGGTGAAGCGGACAAGCCTGGTGGACAGTCGCACCTCCGTCACGGATGTCAAGTTTGCCTCAAAGCACCAGGGACTTCAGCTGGTGCGTGTGACTGGTTTCCCTAATCGCGAGGGCTGAAACCAGTAGGCCACCAGAGTCATCCACAAAGAGTTACTTAAGTTTATCAGTGCTAGAGTCAATTGTAAATCATAATTAAGACTACAGCTGATTGAGTTTGTTGTGTTTGGTCGTTGCCGGGAATTTATTTTTATTAGATATTGAACATCTTGTGCTTATAGATTCAAATACAAATACTTTTATTTAAGGTAAAAACCTATATACATACAAATATGCATTAAAAATATAAATAAGTTAAACATAAATAAGTATATGTAATAAATATATGTAAATACAAAAATGTAAATAAGCTAAAACACAGATTAATATAATGTAAGTGGGATGTAAAATCACAATTGTTTTATAATTTGCTCTATTCTCTTGGATTCATGAAGTCCAGCCCGACTTTGTTTCAAACAAATATAAATTGCATGAATGCGCAGAAGTTGGGCTGACTTGAGAGGCTTTCTGTGGCAGGCAACCTGCTCAGCTGACGGGGTGGTGCGGATCTACGAGGCGCCCGACGTGATGAACCTAAGTCAGTGGACCCCACAGCACTCCATCCAATGCAAGACAAGCTGCAGTTGTATCTCCTGGAACCCATCCAGGTACATCAAACAACTAGGGCTTTCTATGTACCTGTTCCAGATACATCAAACAACCAGGGCTTTCTCTGTAGCTGTTCCAGGTACATCAAACAACTAGGGCTTTCTCTGTAGCTGTTCCAGGTACATCAAACAACTAGGGCTTTTTCTGTAGCTGTTCCAGGTACATCAAACAACTAGGGCTTTCTCTGTAGCTGTTCCAGGTACATCAAACAACTATGGCTTTCTCTGTTGCTGTTCCAGGTATATCAAACAACTAGGGCTTTCTCTGTAGCTGTTCCAGGTACATCAAACAACTAGGGCTTTCTCTGTTGCTGTTCCAGGTATATCAAACAACTAGGGCTTTTTCTGTAGCTGTTCCAGGTACATCAAACAACTAGGGCTTTCTCTGTAGCTGTTCCAGGTACATCAAACAACTAGGGCTTTCTCTGTTGCTGTTCCAGGCATATCAAACAACTAGGGCTTTCTCTGTTGCTGTTCCAGGTGTATCAAACAACTAGGGCTTTCTTCTGTTGCTGTTCCAGGTGTATCAAACAACTAGGGCTTTCTTCTGTTGCTGTTCCAGGTACATCAAACAACTAGGGCTTTCTATGTAGCTGTTCCAGGTACATCAAACAACTAGGGCTTTCTCTGTTGCTGTTCCAGGCATATCAAACAACTAGGGCTTTCTCTGTTGCTGTTCCAGGTGTATCAAACAACTAGGGCTTTCTTCTGTAGCTGTTCCAGGTACATCAAACAACTAGGGCTTTCTATGTAGCTGTTCCAGGTACATCAAACAACTAGGGCTTTCTCTGTAGCTGTTCCAGGTACATCAAACAACTAGGGCTTTCTCTGTAGCTGTTCCAGGTACATCAAACAACTAGGGCTTTCTCTGTTGCTGTTCCAGGTATATCAAACAACTAGGGCTTTCTCTGTTGCTGTTCCAGGTATATCAAACACCTAAGGCTATCTCTGTTGCTGTTCCAGGTACATCAAACAACTAGGGCTTTCTCTGTAGCTGTTCCAGGTGTATCAAACAACTAGGGCTTTCTCGGTTGCTGTTCCAGGTACATCAAACAACTAGGGCTTTCTCTGTAGCTGTTCCAGGTGTATCAAACAACTAGGGCTTTCTCGGTTACTGTTCCAGGTACATCAAACAACTAGGGCTTTCTCTGTAGCTGTTCCAGGTGTATCAAACAACTAGGGCTTTCTCGGTTGCTGTTCCAGGTACATCAAACAACTAGGGCTTTCTCTGTAGCTGTTCCAGGTGTATCAAACAACTAGGGCTTTCTCTGTAGCTGTTCCAGGTACATCAAACAACTAGGGCTTTCTCTGTTGCTGTTCCAGGTGTATCAAACAACTAGGGCTTTCTCTGTTGCTGTTCCAGGTATATCAAACACCTAAGGCTATCTCTGTTGCTGTTCCAGGCATATCAAACAAATAGGGCTTTCTCTGTTGCTGCATCAATTCTTGGCAGTTCACTCCCTGTCAGTTGGAAGTTAGTGTTAGGTCAGTAGGAAGCACTGTGCAATGTTGTCGTCAATGGAAGACTTATTCGTGCTTGCCCTCCTCAGCTCTCCAGTGTGTCCATCCAACTGTTGACAACTTTGACACTGTGTACCAGTTTCGAGACTGCCTAGCCTAGCCCTTTTAATGCGCCTCTGAGCTCACGTTTCCGAGGACATGATAGACATTTTTGTTTTATTATTAACACAAAATGCAAAAATCACCATTTCGACTCAGCTAGAACCTCAGCTAACATGAGATATCTGTAATATACCACTATCCAGATGCACTCCACACTATAGTCCTGTTAATCCAAACACAGTCTCATAGTATGGTAATCATAAAATAAACATTTGAATAAGATTATACATAGTATGGTAATAAGCCATAAAATAAAAATTAGATTAAGGTGGCTGGGGCTTCATAATATGCTAGGATATACTGAACTAAAAGTCGACGCCACAAAAATCACCGGCACTAACGTCATATTTCGCCAATCCATCCTTTAGAAATGCAGTCTTTTTGGAAATCCCCTTGAGTTCCCGGAAAAGCGACAATGTTTCCATAGTAATGTCCATGTGCGCTACGATGTTCGAACCAGCTATATTCGTTCGCAGTGAAAGTGGAACACATCGCCTGGTTACTGTAATGCTGGTACACATCAGTATTATATCTACATAACTAAATCATGTACTTAAACCAGCAAATATCAACATTAATATGGCAGTAAGTTATGATTGGTGAAGGGTTTGTGTCAAAAATACACTGCCACTTTAGGCTGTCATTCAACTTCTGCTTAATTCATTTACGGTGGTGTAGCAGACATAATTGGTTTATGTTAACCAAAACCTGCCATAAAGTTATCAGTTACACTGTCATACTTATATGTATGTCATTTATTTCATTGGGGATTTTCTCAAAACAATTAAACTTCGTTTTTATTTTTTCACACATACAAAAATGTTTTAAAAACCTTGTAACATAACGAAATAAATGAAAAATTAATTTTTTTTTAATCTGGTATATTATATAGTATATCAACTACAATCTGTGAAGAAATGGTTAATTTATCTTAAAAACTTCTACTGAAACTAATCAATTCAAGACAAGCATATAATAGCCACTCCAGCTACCTTAAGAGAAGAATGATGTTAAAAACTTAACAGGTAATCTAATTTATGATTACGTAATCTGTTTAGTAAAATATAGGCCCATGCATAAATGTTGTGTAGTAAATTATGCGACAAATCACAAAACCACTACATGCTCGTAGAATATCAATAAAATTGTCCACGGCTGCAGATTGCATAAAAGTTAATCTACAATGTGTGTTTAATTACCTTCGAAAAGGCGGAAAAATTCATGCCAGACCATTGCAATATTTTAGCAGTAGCTTACATGTTGGTCAACAAAGGATGGCCGTTTAGTCTGACCAGACCTGAGTTGTCTGGTGGCTGCTTACAGGATGCATCCGTCCATGATTGCGGTCGGCAGCGATGATCCCAGTTCTTCCGGTGGCGGCAAAGTGCAAATATTTGAATACAGTGACAACACCAGGTATGTTGACTTATATGTGGTAGTCATGTCTACATCGTAAAGTATATGTGGTAGTCATGTCTACATCGTAAAGTATATGTGGTAGTCATGTCTACATCGTAAAGTATATGTGGTAGTCATGTCTACATCGTAAAGTATATGTGGTAGTCATGTCTACATCGTAAAGTATATGTGGTAGTCATGTCTACATCGTAAAGTAATTAACTGGTTTTCTGTGTACACGTGTGTATCTTGCAAATGGTTTTGTGACTAATCATAAATTATTGTGGTTTTGTTAAGGGGTCAGCAGAACTGACATTAACTTTCAAATGTTTGCTTATGTGTGTTACTTCCAGTAGTCTGGCAAAACTAAGGTTGCCATCCCAGGTTTAATTGATAGTTACATGTGCAGAAATATTTAACACCGGTTGTGGTTATATAATAAAAAAATTGCCAATAGCTATGACTGCTCAGTTAAGTTTTTTTCACTAGAAAATGGACCCGAGTTGAGACGATCATGACCGTCACTGACAGTGTCCGTGACGTTGCATTTGCACCAAATCTCGGCAGGTCATATCACATGCTTGCAATCGCATCTAAGGATGTCACCGTGATCACCCTGAAGCCATTGACAAGGTACCTGTTTACGTCACTGGCTCTTAGTTCTCCAAAATGCAGCTAGAGAATGCAGAAATCTCTCCAGGGTTTAAAATGTCAAAGTAACAGTACAACACAGTGAATACAGTAAGTGGCGTGATCCATTATTTATGAGGCTTATTTTATTAGAACAAATTCAGTCGATTCTTTCGATGATTTTAACAAAAGTTGGCATTCTTTTATTAACTTGACTGCACGTATTACTTAAACTATTCAGATTTGAACAACAATACTAGGCTAGCTCTGGGCCTAAAATCTGTTTAGCCAATTTGGCTAAAGGTTAAAATTTTCTTTAGCCAAATGAGATTTTGTTTACCCATTTTTTAAATTTGTTTAGTTTAATTTAGTTTCTTTTTTACTAGGCCTAATATACGATATATTATATAAACATAATATACGTATATTAAACATATAGATAGTGACAAGAAAATATAACACCATAGATAGTGACAAGAAAATATAAATTAATATAACAACGTTTAATTATAAATATGATAAAAGAAAATCGAGCACACACTGCTCCAACACTGAGAACGTCACCATGAATCATGATGTGTCGCCCCAGATCATAGATGTCCACTACCACTACTCTGGTCTCTGCGACAGTGTCGCAAACTTTGCAGCAAAAGACATGGCTTTTGCTGTCGTGAATAAGCCACGCAAAACGTATAAACCAGTCCGCCTTGATCAAACGTGGCTACATCGTTTTCTTTCGTTTCTTTCTGCGATCATCGCCTGCCGAAGTACATTTACGAATCATTTTAACCGATAACAAATTGAAAAACTTCAAGGAAGTGAGCTCCCACATTTTACAGGTTATAATATTATTATTTTGTAGCTGCAGGAAGCAAACTTTGGCCAGGAGCAATTAAATCATTGGCTTAGGGGGCGCGAAAACAATTCCACGGGTGGTGGGCAGCTATGATTCACGGGTTCACCGCCTCTTACACGACAATGCACATTAACGTGGCCATAAAAACGTTTCGCCAAATTGGCGAAGAGTTTTTTTTCCCTTTCGCCAAATGGGAAACCGTTTCGCCTATGGTGCAATTGGCGATCGGCAGCGCTATCCTAGCAATAAACCTAATTCGTGATAGGCTGAATAAATTGCGAATGCAGCTTTAAAGCTATTGGATTATTCACTGTATAGAGGATCTAACGAACCCTTGGTTCTGTTCTAGGAAGGAGTCAGGCGCGGGGGCAGGCACGGCCCTCCCTCCAGGCATCAGTAAATACGAGATACATCAAGTCGCACAGTTTGACGATCATCACTCACAGGTGATTGTTAACACTAAACTTAACTTTCTCAGCTGCATTGACTTTCATGACAATATGTAAGTGTACGTAAGAATCATTAACTATATATTTTGTGTGTGAACATGATGTGTTAAGACGAAAATGTAGTATATCTACAACCGGATCTGCAAAAAAATGTTGGGTTGATATCCGTATTTTTGACTTGAAATTCTTTTTGAAGCAATATAAATCTGTATAACAGCTTCATTTGATTAAAATTGGCCTATCGCATTCCAATCGAGTATATCCATTTATGAGGCTACAAAATAAACCTTCATCAAATGAAATCTGCTACTTTTTGCCAGAAATCTGCCTAGCATCAAAAGTATTTGTGCTTCGCTATAAATTTATACTTGTGTTGATAAACACAAGAAAATATGTACTTTTCATGATATTTCCATTTGAAATAAATCAGTGTAAAAACTGGACATGGCTGTGGACCTCCACAAATCCGTACGGGAAATCCATACAATATGACAACTCTGTGGAACAGTTATAAAAGACACTGAAATAATATGTATAAAACACCAGATTATCGCTACGGATGTGGGCCCCACAATATCTTAGTATGCGTCATTACAGTAATGTTTCTAGGGTCTATGCTTGACCCTGAAGTGAAGTTGTACCTGATAAAGTGGTACTGATGATGTTCAGTATGCTGGTGATGAATTGACACAGACAGTTCCTGTCAAGGAGGATGCAGTAGATTCAACTCCAAGTTGGACTTCCATATATGAAACAATTAGCATATTGCCAGTATTGTTTGGTTGAATAGAAAAGTTACAAGCACACATTTGCAAAGAGTATTAATGTTAAATAAATATACTTGGATAAATGGTGCGTAGCAGGGAGCACTTTGGAGTGCTCAAAAGGTCCACTACAAAAGGGAACAACACTGTGCATCTAGATATATACCTTGCGTAGAACATTATATAAAATCATCTGCTGAAGCATATTGCAATTCCTATGAATGGAGGCAACCCAAACTGACCCATGGTGCCGCTGGTACCTTAATTATGCTATTTTGTTTAGCCTCGGTTGTCGATGTATTGATAGACGGTTGGATGAGGATGTTTGGTGTGTTTTAGGTGTGGCGTCTCAGTTGGAACATCACCGGAACCATCCTTGCCTCATCCGGAGACGACGGCTGTGTCCGACTCTGGAAAGGTGGGCACGGTGGACCTACTTTTCATAACGTTCTTCTTTGCAAATTCCTTTTCACTTAAACTCCGAGCTCATAAGCATCATTAGGATCACTGTGTAATTGCCTAGTTTTGTGCCGTCAAGAGTGACCAGTATTCAGTCCTTATCAACTGTATTTCTGATGGAAGTCATCTTATCATCATCTTCTTACATTCCCATGTCTACCACCTCCGCGCCTCCTCACAACATCCTTCTTCGCCTATGGTGTCCCCTGCCGTGTGTTCCATCTGTCGGCAGCCTCCACGCCTCCGTTATCACATTGTCTTCCTCTCTTTGCACAACAAGTCTGAACAGTCTGATATTTTAGTTCATCTGTTATACATAACACATCCATCTCTTTTCTTATGTCTTCATTATGTCTTCTCTCCATCAAACATTCCTGTGATCCATTTCAGCATTTCCATCTCTGTTCTCTTGAGTATTCTTTTTTGCAGATGGCCCATGTCTCTGAACCATATGTCAAGACAGGTCTTACTACAGTCTTGTAATCTTTGTTTTTGATTTTGGATGATAATTGTCTTATGCACTCACAAAAATACATGTGAAACAGGTTTGTTTGTTATAAAGAATGTTTATATTTACCCGTATACATTATAAACGTAGCTTTTTTTAAATGTCTGTGATGTCAGGTGTGATTTGAGCACTGATTTGTAATGTCTGTTAAATTGTCCAAATTTGCAGGATCAAGTATTTGTAGAAATAGTCAGTTTAAACTGACCAGTGCTTTGTTTGTACTGCAGCCAACTACTTGGACAACTGGAAGTGTATAGCCGTGCTACAGGCAGACGGCTCAGGAGCTCAGCTTGACCATGCCCCCACAGCACACTACCTTAAGCTGGGTAAGATCACACACCCCAGCCAAGTGGCGTGGCACTGACCATACGTTGTGGACACTCATACTGACATAAGGACAGGCTGTCAGGACATTCCCACAGTGGACTTGGTGTGGTGAGAACACGGAGCCAGAGTGAAGCCATCTCAATGTCTGCTCTTCGCACGATACATGTACTCGATCTTGTTCAAACTGAAGTGACTCATGATGAAATGTGTTGCTGTATTACTCCTGGAAGCAGCTCCGTGTGACAGTGAATAAATGTTGGCCGTTGGAATGTGATTTGTACCCTGCCAAGTGAGTGCCATTCACTGTCGCCAAGAAAATGTCTAACTATATTTATGAACATGAAGTACTAATTGGGAAACAAAGTACTTGCATTACAATACGAGTGAGGTACCAGTTAGTAATATGCGAGTACATCAATCGCTGTGATACCTGATCTATTCACTCCAGTGTGATTGACTTGCACTGACTTCTACTGAGCATGTGACTTTGGTTTGTGCTATATAGCTTGTTGCTTGTAGACATGTCGTCGCATCAGCTCAAGGCAGTTGCAATGACCCAGTATTGCTTCATTTTGAAATCTATAAATGGATTGAATATGTGCTTATCATGTCGCATTGTTACTTTAAATTTAGTCTTTTCAGATCAAATTAATGAATTTTTTAACTGTTTACTATTTTCTTCCAGCATTACAACTGACACATCATATTCCCACCAGGGCTGGGCAGCAGTACTTTGAAATGTGCTTAAATACCAATCCAAGTACTTTTCATTGACAAAGTATTTAAGTACGAGTACATCATGGTTTTAAAAAAGTACGTACGTAAGTACATTTCAAATTTCAAAGTTGTCTTTAAAGTGCTCAGATGGATGCTTACTAGTGCACCTGCACTGGTATTAATCAGGCCTGGTGTTAATTACATCTAGATAAATTACCAGGCGCACCCCTAATGTACATGCACTCATGCATGATGTCCACCAGCATCAAGGTGTACATGCCCTTAGTGTCCTTTCACTGGATTTGTAGTGACCCACTGGCCAGTGGGATTGGGAGGTGGGTGACTCGACTGACTCGTTGGTTTATTACGTAATCACAATTCAAAAGTACTTTTAGAATGTGCTTAAGTACAAGTACTGCAGCACAGCCGATTCCCATAACATGTATAGATTTCAAAACACAACACGATTTACTATAAAAGTCTTAATTTTATTCTTATATATATATATTTATATATATATATGCCAGAAGGTCTATATACAGCATCATGTATACAATCAACAGAAAGCTGGATGACAACATGACAAAGTGTGTACAGCCTGTCATCTACAGGCCAACACATGCAACAGTCTCCGTCATTTTTGTCTTGACAAACAAATGGACATGGTGAAGGTCACTGGTCGTCATGGTAACGGCACTACAAGGCCACAGCGTAAACTGCCTGCAGACCAATGCTGGTCCTTTTCGAATACCGACCCGTGGCACCACATTGTGACGGTTGCCAGCATGGGAGAGTTTTACATCGGTAGACCCTGGTGGGCTTTGTGACATTGATCTGTCACAGACGCATTGTCATGCAAACACTAGTTAGGTTGAGTTTGTGCAAAACAGTACAGGCACAATTACAAACACCACACAAACTACAGCTGCTCTGTGTCTCGAAGTCAGTAATCGTCATACGGATATATACATCTATATACATATCTGTATAAATTTATCTTGGGACCTGTTGGCTGTCAGAAAAGCTCATGCATATACAATAATGTCGCCACCTCGTCTGGTATGGAACTGTCGACAAATGTGCATGTTTATATGTCTAAAATTCTAGCTTCACATCATGACATCGTGAACTGTACAAGTTTCTTATTATAAATAAATATGCGTGACGTTGTCGAAGGCATTACGAGTTACAATCCCATAGAGGAACATTTTAACAATCCAACCCTTGGCCCCTTCTGTTCCGCTGACGAAAACAAACGCACCGCAAAACGTCAAATGATCTAACGTCATCACAAAAGCACAGTAGTTTCCACACTAAACACACAGACAAACAGACTGGCCCATCTGATATTCAACTTAACAATGATGCAGCCTCACTTTATTATACTCCATGACACTGCCGATATGTTGGATAAAAGGTGCCATGATTCGACAGACCGCTTCGATTCCCTATTTAATTGCTCTGCAAAAACTGCACACGACGAAGTGAAACATAACTCGAGGCAGATCCGAGTCCTTGCTACTTTCTAATACTGGAGACATGCGTATTCCTACAACGGACACCGCAAAACTGACAGACAAGACAAAATGAATAACCATCAGACACGTATAAACCTGGATTAAACAACAATAGTGAATCGCTAATGACATGGAGTAACAAATTACACAAAACTCATTTTCATAAAATAATTTTTGTACAAAATCAGACAACAGAGGGCAGTCCGTTCCACGCCACCAGGTACTGGTTGATGCAATCATTTCATTCTGTCTGAAAGTTGCCAAGACCTACAATACAAGTTTCCAGCTTCCTTTGTATGAGATCGTGCAACGAATTTGGAGACTGGCCTTCATTGACTTCCAGTATTTGAATGCCAAAAAACAGAATGAAATATAACCACCCTAAAAAGATTTGGAACAGTGTGTTTCCCAAGATATTCCACAAGCAATTGCAAGTTTGGATGCCAATGTTTTAAAACAGTATGATGAAGACAGAACAGGTGACTAGCATTGCAAATAGTGCCTTTTAAGTTCTCTTTCATGCCAACACTCGGCAGAATAAAACTGTCGAACCAAAGTTACATGCTCATATGTTCAACAGCGTAGTAGCGAGACCGAAGTAGAAAGACGGAGACCAACTCATAATATACAACAATCACTATGTATAGACACACGCCATGCTTTTTGGTGGATTCCTCAAATACTGCCTTAGAGGGCATGCCAGTTCTTGTGTGGGGAGTAAGGTGGCGCCAGCGGTCTGTCACATGCAACAGCGTTTATTTCAGATCACTGACATGTTCATGCGAAATCAGACTTGTTAAACAAGCCGGAATTTCTACATCCTCCAAAGCTTAGACCCTCTCTCAAAATTATTAGTTTCTAACACATCTACAGATTAAAAAAAAAAAAAATTGGGTTTGGGACATTTGCAGTCAGGATCCGTGGCTACCTCCAAATAGCAATCTTTAAAAAGTCAAATAAATAACATGTGTGTGTATGGATATATAATGTGTATTATATATGCCTAGACACATTAATTCATGTATGCATATGTATATAATTGTTACCCTCTATGGTAGACCCACTGCCCCTTGCTTTATTGTCTGTTACAAACTTTAAAGTAAATCAAAAGTCAACTTCAGTGATTATGCACAACATTGTAGCCATATCATAGACATATGCTCTCAAATCAGGTCAACTTGTAAGTGGAAGAATTTTGAAACTATCTATGACCAGAGACATGGAGGGAAACTGGACGGTGTTTTTGTCGAGATATTTTATTACTGGGAGTCTAATATTTTGTGACCACTAATCATGGTATAATCATAACTTTAAATACACATACACACACACACATACACACACACATATATATATACATAAGAGAAAGTATAAACTTATTAAACAAATCCCATCATAACCTGATGTAGTTCAAACATAAATCAAACAAAGTGAACCTATGACTGCCTGCCCTGTTTCTCCCGTCAACACGGCAAAATAACCTGGACATTTGAGGACTGGAAGCATGCAGGATGCATGGATACCGGGGGCTGGGAGAATGCTGTCAGAAACACGCTCGGACGTCAAACATACATGCACGCTTGCATGCATACACAGCCATTCCTAACAGTCTTTCTAATGAGTCGCAAACGACCAAGTTCACTGCGGAATGTAACGTTCACAGATAGCTGGTTTCCACGTGTGTTTGTAGCTTGTGCTTTCAGATGACTGTGGCTCGACTGTTCCTAGCCAGGCTGTCCCTGTATTCACATCACGTGTGTTTCTGTTTACTGGCTCCTGGAGCGGATATTGAAAGAACGTCCACTGTGGATCTAGAGAGACTCGAGTTGTTGCGGCAGGCAGGTTGATGCACACCTGAACTATGAATAATTCTACACATACAATACTGCATCTTTGGCTGCAACGGCGTCGACATTGTCAACTAGAAGTGGACCACGTCACTGAAAAATGTCAGCATGCATGCTTTCATTGCTTTGAGCAGCTCCGAGCTGCTGTCCACCATCAACTGCTATAGCCACAGATGCGAGAGGCCAAGCCAGGTGATAGGACACACAAAGACATGTGCAGGTTCTAGGCACCAGCATGGGTCACACCCACTATTGTTGGTGAGGGCCAGGGAGAGATGTTTACCAGCGGCATGAAAGTTGTGCAGCACATCACAAATTATATAAACATTACGTCAGCGGCTCGTTTCTCGGCCCCAGGTTCTGTGCACATTCTGAATGCCAGTGCATGTGTCAGGTACACACAGTGCAGAGTGAAGCCATGTGATGAGAAGAACTCCACATTCAAGATCTTTAAACAGTGATATAACTATACTGTTAACACCTGGGCACAGCCTCTCACTCATTATCATCATCCAACCTTCATGTTAAGACCAGAACTAGGCCGACACCATTGCAACACAGAGTTACGTTTGAATGAGGTCACAGTGGAGATGTATTAGAGAACAGGATACTGAAGGTAGTCCAAAGAGAGGTATATCATTCAAAACAGGCAACGATCGTAACAGAGAGGTAAATAAAACATGGAAAATCTCATGTGTGCTCTTCAAGCCTTTCAAAATAAAGCGACACATGTCAGTAACACTGCATTAGACGTCACACTGCATTAGACGTCACACTGCATTAGACGTCACACTGCGTTAGACGTCACACTGCATTAGACGTTACACTGCGTTAGATGTCACACTGCTTTAGAAGACACACTGCGTTAGACGTCACACTGCATTAGATATCGCACTGCATTAGATGTCACACTGCGTTAGACGTCACATTGCATGGGACATCACACTGTGCTAGACATCACACTGTGCTAGACATCACACCATGCCAGACGTCACATTACATCAGGTCTCAGATGTCGTTGTCAGAGGTCACACTGCATCAGACATCACACGCCACAGAAAAGAAGCCCACTGGTTGTTGTTCGCTATTTTTCACTTTTGCTAAACCTGGAATCATGGAGAGCCTCAGAAGACACTGCTGAATATATTGTAGCACAACATTGGCGGAGAGAAAGCAGCTATCTACAGTCCATTGTCACGTGCACTCGTGTGCTCGTGTACGCACAACTTGCCTAGTGATCGCAATGCCAACTACTGCTCACAATGATTTTGTTCCGCATGAGTTGGCCATTGCCATTGCAACCGGTACGCTGCGGCCGCCGCTGCCGGCTTAAGAATCATCTGTCCGGCAGGTGGCGCCACCAGTGCCACAGAAAACGACTTCTTCATCTAAACCTAACCGGTTATAAAACACAGTGGTTGCTTCCACCAGTTCCCTCCCCAAAATTGACTTTGTTACCACGGCGAATCATCATCAGCAAGCCCCAAAACATACATAAATATCGACATAAACCTGCCGTGACGCAGCCCCCAAATACAGGTCGTCGCTGCGTGTGAGAGAGACATGTCTCCGTGATGGCGATGATTATCGTCCATTGTCCTCGGCAACCAATTATTTGAGTCGTCACCAATCTGGAGACCCAAGTGTTGTCCGTGACGGCCGCCCTTGGACACGTCATGGTGACATCACTGGTGCACTAGCGAGTAGCAGCGGCGCGTTGTCATCATCTGAGCGACAGCGTGTCACAGGAGCTCGTATTGGCGGAGGTGCATCCTCTGTATGATGTCGCGACAGTCGTTGAACACCCGCCGGATGTTCTCTGTATCGACGGCACACGTGAAGTGTGGATAGCAGTAGTGTCTGCCATGACCGCTGGCCGTGCTGATCCGCTGAAAACACAGTGTAAACGTCTCTATTATATTGCTAATTCCTATCATATTGCTAATTCGTAGTGATAATGCACTATGTCTGGTAACATACATTGCAGTGCACAGCCCATGCTGAAAAGAAAAACATATTGCACTGGTTTGGGCTACTGGGTACTTTCCCTACAGCCTTATAATGGCACTGTAGAATGCGTGACTGTAGAGTTATCTGTTATAAATTTATCTTCTTCCATTTCTTCTATTCCTAATTTTTTAAAAGGTTTTAATGAATAAGACATAGTTTACTGAATTAAACAGAGTTATATTTGACAATGTCTACTTACTACATTATATCTTAGTAACCAGTTGCTAGGGCATTGCATAAAACCAAGACAACATGTGTATCAATATGCTGAAACTTTGATGGTAAATTACCGTTTTATTGAACTTAATGTTTTCAAATATTATTATGAACACACACCCACACAAACACACACACAGACACACACACGTGTGTAAATATACATATATATATATATATATATATATATATACAGTCGAACCTTGGTTCTTAGCGGATAAGTAGATTTTATAGAACACGGTGGAGGTGCACGGCGGAGGGGCACGGCAGGCAGGTTGCAGGCTTCGTTGCCAACAATATGGTGCCGTCTAGTAGGGGCCTGATTGTTTGGTTAACGACTGAACAACTCCGTTGTAGTAGGGGTGGAAAAAAACGTAGTAAGAGTATTGTCCATTACCGATTTTTTTCTCAATGTTGTATGATAAAACGATGTAATATTGTGAAACTAAATTCTCATACATATGCTACATTACACATGATATACCTGCTTAATGTGCATTACTTTTAAAATGGCATGCATCTGCATAGCAATTTTCCTCATTCGCATGGTGCTTCAGTTCCCATATTCAGTATTAAGGGCCCTTGCTATTAAGATCAGTTTAGCCCAGTCCCATGGGTGACCTTAATATCGAGGTGTGTATATATATATATATATATATACATATATATATATATATATACATATACATCTAGGCTAGCGCTGGGTGGAAAATCTCTTTAGCCAATTTGGCTAGACCAAAATTATACTGCATGTGCTCGCAAAAAATGCAACAAATACTTTAAACAGAACAAATTTAATTACAAGATAAAATCCAACACCAAATGAGAGGCAACGTGACTGCACATTGTCATAACATTACACATCTAGTCGCCCAGAAGTGTTCAGTTGTTTCACCAACAAGAGCTGCATGCTTCACTGTCAGCAAGCAATGCTTCGCCTGTGTCAACACGGTACGCATCTGGGCGATAATGGCCAATGTTGCGTTGTTGTTTGCCGCAACGCTTGCCGTCACAAATTCAAGTTGCCACTTTGGCAATAACATCGCCCTCTGATGGTCTGCCGAAATTTCGCGTTTTGTCAGGTCGCCTTTCTTCGGTTGACTGGTGTCTTTCTCAAACACATTTTTCTTGATCGTGCAACAGCCACGGGAATAGCACAAACCAATCAGCCATGATCTGTCGAGGCTGAGTCTTTGCTTTCTTTTTTTCTCGACCATCCTCATGGTCTGATTCAGCTTTTCGAATCATGGTAAATTTGGATCGTTTTCTAAATCGGGGTCGATTACACAACTCCACCCCCATGAAGTTTATTTAGCGGCCCTGAATGACTGACCATATCAACAATAACGTTTTGCCAATTTGGCGAAAAGTTGATTTTTTTTGCCTATGGCACAACTGGCGATCTACAGCGCTAGCCTTGTATATATATATATATATTATATATATAATAAACATTTGTATAACAATGGCTTCAGACTTCACTTCACAGAAAAGTTTGCATTTCATAGCCATCCAGATTCACATTTATAAACGGTAGCAACTTTGACGTTCAAATCATGTAAACATAGTAAAATCTGCATAGAAATCAGATGTTTCAATGGAAAAATAAAACAGAGTGAAAAAAAAAATGTGAAGGTTGTTGAAGAATGGTCTGCTATCTGAGATTGTTATAAATATATAACTTGCAGAGACAAACTGGAAATGCCAGACATCTTAACCATAGAGAGAAGATAATCTAAGTACTATAATAAAAATGTTCTAATCATAGACATGTTGTATTTGGACAAACGGTTCTAGAAAAGCAGCTCACACACAGAACAGGTCAAACAAGAACATATTCCGGGTCCAAAACTCTCCTCACCCCATGTACAGGCAGTAAACATGACAATAAAAAAACTGAAAATTTACAAATTTGGCTAATGCTGGAAGCAATTAGTGAGGTTTGTATAACTCTCGTTTACGTCGCTTGGAGGCAGACAGACTCACCAGGAACTCGTCTCGGATGAAGTATTTGGCCCGCACTACCTCTGGGTCTTCCCCCGGTTCTGGTTGTGCTGCAACAGACAGAGACGACATTAATTATCACAGACAGAACTGTTCAACGTCTGGTACAGACCATATCATCAGTTCTCTTCAAACCTCTAACCAGTATTTAATGCACACGCCATTGCACAGCATCCAGAACAATTATTTCGATGGGACGCTATATAAAAAATGTATTATTATTATTATTTTAAGCCGTTGTGAAAGAGGATAACTGTCAGGAGAGATAATCAGGGATAGTTAGTTTTACTACTACTACTGCTGAATTGTTTTGCCAAGTATCGTTACTATTCATAGTTCAGTTCAGTGTACGTACTATTGACGATAACTAATGATAGTTCAATTTACTGTCAATAGTATTACATCGTCTATTGCAATGCATCAATAGTTTGTGTTGTTACCTCTATTGACTGCTACTGAATCACAAATAGACAAAATCAAGGTACCAGGAATCATAAAAAGGAACACAGTAGAACATCAGATAACTTGCAGACACGCACTTTTTCACACGCAGCTTTTTGCTGCATTCTTCCTAATGATACATCTGATGTGAACGGAAATATCTTTCATTCCCTACTGACAGAGTGTCTAACAACTTGTGACAGATGCATCTGGAAATTGTGTATATGTGTTCACCAATGTGTGTGCGTGCGTGCGTGCGTGCGTGCGTGCGTGCGTGCGTGCGTGCGTGCGTGCGTGCGTGTGGCAATCATAGACAGGGACATATCTACATGTAGATAACAGGAAAAGTAGACACGTATGCATTCACCATACTCGAAATCAAGATAGTTACATAACGTTTACAACTATTCAGCATTGTTTGTGTTACATTGTGTACTAGTAAATATATCCCACTTGTAAGTAGATAAACTGAATAGCTCCGCAATGCTGGCACAAAACACACTTTTTTTTCATGTTGACCACAGAAATCTAGCATTTTGACAATGTAAATCTAAAGACAGAAATCAGGGGACGAAGATAGACATTTTTGAAATATAACAATGAAAACAGAAATGTAAAGTTGAAGTGAGAAATCTGAGGGACGACGTTTTTCCAAGAAATGTGCGCTCAGATAGAGCAATTTCAGCGACAAGTGTTAGTGAATCAATAAACACCACAGTACATGCTGGGCCCAGCAACAGAATCCGGATCTCCAGAATTATGTGTCTCTGATTTGGCTCCTCTATCCTGCTGAGCCACGATTATTGCATATTCATCCAGAATGACTTTTCCGTCTGTGCGGTCGCATCGCATTTGCTCCCATTACCAAATTACGACCAATGAGAGAACACCAGTGGAAGCACCAGTGGAAGCACCAGTGGAAGCACCAGTTTGTACTGAACAGAACATTTCCTAACCAAAACACTGAGTAGTAGATTTAGATTCAGATTTCCAACAAAACTGATTTTGTTTGTAGGTATATTTCATAACCTGATAAATGGCGACACTCAATCGGCATATATATATATTTATTAACCAATGAAACAGTTATATGGACTTGCATGGCTCTATGCAGAATTTCAAGTCAAAAATATGGATTTCAACCAAAGAAAACTGGCAAGTCTGAGAGTAACCATGGCCACGCCCAACTGACCTTCTGTGGTGTACCCGGCGTACTCAGGGAAGTAATCTTCTATGTTCGACCGGCCTGTCTTCACCTTTTCTGCTAGTAAATCTTGCTTGTTTAAAAATAATATTACCGAGATGCTCTGTAACCACCTGCAAGAGAGGAAACATCATCGAAAAGTGAGTAAATATTCAAGTTCTACAAGTTTTGCACATGAAACAAATTTTCCAATTACTGTGAACAGTAAACAGACTGTTACACTGTCACCAGTGTTTTACAGGATCCGCCCACATTTAAACACCGAATCCATCTACATTTCAACCAATATTTATCAGACGGAGCACCTTTCAATGAGTAACTTAATTTTTAGTTAAGTGATTAACTGTAGTATTTTAAACAAAATAAAAAAACATCTTTAACACATGACACTGAGAAAGACTTGGAACACTTGGAAGCATCACGTGTGTTTGTACCCATTAACTGTATTATTAAATTTTTTTTATATGTGGTGCAATTTAGTGGATGAAAATTACATATGTGGCGCTACCTACTGGACAACACCAGCATTGAAATACAAGAATACATTCCCTAACAGTGGTGCCACTCACTTTATCACCACTGCCGCAACTTCGTTATAAATTCAAAATGGACGGTTGTTTGGCTGGGCAACACCATTGTTGTTTACAACTTGCTATATATAGCATTTGTTCACTTTGTCATTGTTTTCTAGGCAAATTTCAACACAAAATGCTATTCACAGTTGTATGCAACTGAAACTGGAAGACTTCTTGACAAACACTGGGAGTTTACAAAATAAAATAAAGGCGTGTAACATCTGCACACAGTTGTGGCTGGGGTTGAGGTAAGATCAATGTTCATGCGTGCAGAGAGGTTCATTCAAGATGTGTCAAATACGACCTTGATGCAGTGACCTTGTGAAGACCAACTCGACTCACCGGTTGTTCCAGATGCTCTTGAAGAGATCGAGGGATTCGTTGAGACGGTTCTGACTGGGATCCTCGCGCAGCACCAGGTTGTAGCTGCTACACGCCGTCACAAAGATGATGGCAGTGACGTCGTTGAAACACTGGATCCACTTTCTCCGCTCGTCTCTCTGGCCGCCGACATCAAACATGCTGCAACAAACGCCATACGTTAACTCATACAGTTGACTACATGCACTGGTGAGATTGTTGTTCCTGTCACACACTGGTGACATTGTTGTTCCTGTCAGGCACTGGTGACATTGTTGTTGTTGTCACGCACCGGTGACATTGTTGCTGCTGTCAGGCACCGGTGACATTGTTGTTGTTGTTGTCACACACTGGGGACATTGTTGTTGTTGTCGTCACACACTGGTGACATTGTTGTTGTTGTCACACACTGGTGAGATTGTTGTTCCTGTCAGGTACTGGTAACATTGTTGTTGTTGTCACGCACCCGTGACATTGTTGCTGCTGTCAGGCACCGGTGACATTGTTGTTGTTGTTGTCACACACTGTGGACATTGTTGTTGTTGTCACACACTGGGGACATTGTTGTTGCTGTCACACACTGGGGACATTGTTGTTGTTGTCACACACTGGTGACATTGTTGTTGTTGTCACACACTGGTAACATTGTTGTTGTTGTCACACACTGGGGACATTGTTGTTGTTGTCACACACTGGTGACATTGTTGTTGTTGTCACACACTGGTGACATTGTTGTTGTTGTCACACACTGGTAACATTGTTGTTGTTGTCACACACTGGGGACATTGTTGTTGTTGTCACACACTGGTGACATTGTTGTTGTTGTCACACACTGGTGACATTGTTGTTGTTGTCACACACTGGTAACATTGTTGTTGTTGTCACACACTGAGGACATTGTTGTTGTTGTCACACACTGGGGACATTGTTGTTGCTGTCATGTTTTCTGTTCCCAGAATTAAGACAAACGCTGGAACTGGAGCTTTCTCGGTTGCTGCACCAACTCTGTGGAATTCACTCCCCGTCATCGTTAAATCAGCAGGAAAGATACTTTCATTTAGCCATCATCTGAAAAATCTTTTTAATATTGCCTATCCTCCTTAGCTTCTTGGCACGTCCATCCATCTGTTGACGACTTTTCGCATCGTATATTATCACGAGAATGCCTAATCCTTTGGTTTTGTTGCGCCACTGAGGATTTTTTTCAAGGATATTGGAGCCAAAGAAGTCATTTTATTATTATTATTATTATCTTTGCCCCTGAATCAGGGGTGAGGCATAAATTCTGGTCCTTCCCCTTCCGTCACTTGTCCCACTTGACTGCCGTCTCTACCACCCATCTCCACTCCCCCACTCCCTTGCTCTTGTACTCCCCTCCCCTCCAAGTCCTGCCAAACTTCTCTTCATAGTCCTGCCATCTCAGTCTTCCTCCTCTCCTTCTACCCTCCACTATGTAACAACAACATCTGGAGACTGGACGTTACTGCTACTGTCCACCTAGCAGAGAGAAGTTGACCAAACACAACACAGCCCTGGTAGTAGGAAAGCCCTGTTGCACAAGATGTCATCACAATTCCATGAAAAACTGAGCCACACCAAGGTCGAGTTCAACGTACTAACCAACACCGACTGGTCAGTGATCGGTGAACATAACCAACGTATGACGCATGCGTAATCTAAGCCGAATGACAATTAGTCAATGCCGGTTGTTTCACAGTGACGGCAAGTGACAGACATCGACACACAGCTTCTAACTGGCAAGTGAGACATGCATCGACACACAGCTTCTAACGTCCCTAAATATAATATCAATAACAATAATATCAATAACACTAATATCAATCACTACCTGGTAGTGACCACTTATCACTGTTGGTCGGTAAACTTGGCCCAGAACTCAACAAACCATTAAAGAAAGCCACATTGGAACTCCTTTATGGTATCTTAAAAAATTTTGCTCTGCTTAATTGTACTTTTTACAATAATAAACTTTTGGTTGGATGCGAACAGTACTTATGACTGACCCTCTGACGAACTGAACTGAGTTTTTAAACTGATTCAACTTTCTGCCCAGAAGATAAATCAGAACCAATGAGAAATGAGAAATGTGCACCCAGTGTAGCACTCAGATAACTTGGACTGAATAAAATGTGTCCACCTTTTTTGTTTTATAGACAATACTTTTTTATTTTATAAACAATAAAGGCCAGTTTATGTGGTTCGATTTGTTCTGTTTAGACATATCAGATAAGATATTACACTAGATGCATCTCACCATTCACACTGGTTTGAATGCTCAGGCAAATATCATCCTATCACGTTACTATCAGAGGTCAGACCGCAACGTGCCCTTGCCACTCTACCACATATCTTGATTTCTCTTTCAGACATATCAGATAAATCAAATATATGGCCTGTTTTGTACATTTTTACGGCTGGTAGATAATAAAGATTGTGTGAGAGACAATCATGGGCACTGCCATTGCATACAGTCATAATGCTAGGTCAATCATATTTGAAGTCAAGAAAATTATCATTCAATCAACAAGAATTTACAGTTATGAACACTGAACAAAATGATCATTCAATCAACAACAAGAATTTACAAACAAGTACAGTTGTGAACATTGAACAAAATGATCATTCAATCAACAATAAAAATCCACAAACAAGTACAGTTGTGAACATTGAACAAAATGATCATTCAATCAACAAAAAGATCCACAAACAAGTACAGTTGTGAACATTGAATTTTTTTTTACTTTATTTAGCAGTTCAGAACATTTGTTATCAATTACTAGTTGTGTACACAACATGTAAACACACAATAAATTAACTAATACGAAGAAGCATGTTTAGTTTTTAATTTAGCACTTTTCTAACATTGTCAGACAGTGAGCCATCTTAGTATGTGTAATTCAAAGCGGTGTACTTACTGAAAATTTACTTTTTCGACGGAAAACCTTGTCTCAAAGATGCCAGAGGTGAGGACTCGACACCGTAGGATATCCTGAATAAGAAACCACAAAGACTGAGACAAACTGAAAGAGAAACCATGATACTGAGACAAACTGAAAGAGAAACAACAAACACTGAGACAAACTGGAACAATTAATGTGGATGTAGTTGGCTAAATCATGTTTCTGAAAATAAAACTTCCAAAACTTTCCACAGAATACAACAAATATGGATTAAGATACTCATTGATTACTTAGACAAACTTTGTATTAAGACACTGCAGTAATACAAATTCTAGATTAAGAGACTCCACAATAATACAAACTCCACAATAAGGGAGACTCTACCATACAATGAACTCAGAATAAAGACTCTACAGTAAGACAAACTCTAGATTAAGAAATTCCACAGTAAGACAAATTCTAGATTAAGAGACGCCACAATAGGACAAACTCGAGATAAGTGATTAAGAGACTTTTGCAGTAATACAAACTCTAGATTACAAGAAATTTGACAGTAATACAAACTGCACAGTAAGACAAACTGCACATTAAGACAAACAATGGATTAAGAGATCCTGCAGAAAGACCAATATTGGGCTAAGAAAGTAGATTAATTCTAAATTACGACACCACATTAAGACAAAGTCTAGATTAAGAGATTCAACAGTAAGACAAACTATAGATTAGGAGACTCAACAGTAAGAACAATTCTGGAATAAATAAATAAGACTTCCACTGAAAAGTGAGTATAGATTAAGATAATGGGAAGTGATGTTTATTTACGGAATGACTTCAACAAAGGTTATGCAACAACATCACTCAAGAAAAGTCGATGATGCAATCATAACAGTTAGCATAATTCACAAAGAAAACATCCGACTGAACACACCAACAGCTGAAAAGTATTTGTGCTGTCTTTTAGTAAGTGACGTGGCCAGACGGGGCGTGTCACCGAACGCCATCCATGCAAACGACAAGCGAGTCTGGACACAAACCATGTCGAGCACAGCGTGTGCATTGCGAGAACACAGACCCAATCAGCGGTGAATGGCTGCGGATGAATGTGATAACCACTATTGCCAATTTCTGTCAGTATCATCTCACTGCAGGAGTAAACTGGTTGCACAAAGAGGCATTGTTTTTGGCAGCAATGAAGGCCCAAGAATGTGTAAGCCTAAGAAGGAAATCCTGACAGCACGTTGTCAAAAGACAAGGCAGTGCAGTGACAACATTCCTTCACAAAACAAGGAAGCACCAGAGCAAGATTTTAATGTAACATAATTTTTTATGTACTGATCTGATTAGTTTTTTATGTTTCATCGTTTCACTTTCTGCAGTTAGCTCAATTACTTGTGATGTGATTTTCGATTTTATTTAATGATCAAAGATGTTCAAATGCTAAACCACTGGTGATGCGTGCACCAGGACAACGTGGCTATGTAAATAAATTTAAAGAGTGAGTTGTAAAATCTATTATAAGAACATTCATTTCATACACTAGGCAGTGGGTGGACTGGCCTCTTTATAAACAATTAAATAAAAAAGACTGAGCTGAAATCATTTCATGCTAGCACTATTATCAATAACTTGTGCAATATGTGTGTAGATCTTGTCGGCTCTTTCAGATCTTACCGGATCTCACTAGATCTTACCAGATCTTACTAGATCTTACCAGAAGCAGAAACAAGGGTATCTTACCTGCTCTGTTGGCATGTAGTCATCTTGTTTCACTACGGTCACTTTATCCAAAAAACTGAAACAAACAAGAAACATATATCAAACACTGTTCACACATATCACAGAATGCAGCCTTCTGCAAGAATCCGACATAAAATGAAACAAATTCATTCAAATCTACATGCCACAAAAATGTCACCAATATATACTGCACACGTAAGATGAACTGAACCCAATGGATTCCTTCAATGCAGTATACAGGAATCTTCAATAAGAATGCATGAGGCAGGAGTTTAAAAACAGTTGCTGCCTTTATTCACTGGTTAGTGCAGACTAAATATGAACTTTTGAGAGCCGCCCTCCTTAGTACGAGACTGATATGCTATGGGAACACCACATGTGAAACTTCTAAAATTCAATGCTGTATTTTCAAATGAACTTACACACATTTTAAACGTGTTCAAGTGGAAAGAGAGACAATAGAAAGACGTTACTTATTAACCACTTTACATGTATGTGCAACTTCAAAGCAAACCATAGAATTAGAGCCTATGCACTGGTACACAGCCACTTTGTTGTTGGAATTCCACACTGCTGGATTTTGTGGAATTTGGTTGGATAGGTCAACATCCCACAAAAACAACAACAACAACGTCAACAATAAACAAGACATGTTGACATGTATCATTAAATTGAACTGCCAGGTGTGATGAAATTGTAATCAATGGTAACTAATTACAGTATGTTGCATAATCATTGTGCAAAATATCACATATATCCTGTAACTGGCCTTTGATCACAAACAAAAGATTTACCATATAAAATCTGTACTGTAATTTGTTACACAACCTAACCACCACTTCTTACTCTAATAAGAGCTGAGGATTTAATACAACTTATAATTTATTTAATACATTACTGCAATCACATGTGTAATGATTGTAATAAAATGTAACTACAATACAAATTTTATTATAATCACATTGAACCCAACTGTAGTCGCAGTAGTCTGTAGTCTTTAAAGGGTTTTGCTGTAATGGGACTAGCTATAACAGGAATAAAAATTTGCTACAATGGGAAGTAGCGATTTAATCCTCTTCCTCCAGGTAGTACATGGTACTAAACAGTTCACTGGCAATTAAACTTGTTCTTAGTAAACAATAGGCCTCATTGACAGTGGCAAGTGTAGACAAGAGAGCTATGGATGAGTCAATGAAAGGTGTCAAGACAGAGGAGAAGACATCCAGCTAAAGATAGCACAGCCGTGGTGGGACCAGACTGTCTGAATATGTATTTTAGGCAGAGTATTACTCAATGTTTGACAAACACTGCACTACCAACATAATGGGCATATCGAAGCTGAGTGCTACAGCCACCAAGTGCAGTGACAATTACTATGTCACCTTCAATGATAACAGTACATAACATGGGCCCGACATGACAGTACATAACATGGGCCCGACCTGACTGTACATGACACGAGCCCAACACAGTAGTACATGACACGGGCCCGACACAACATGGCCCAATACGACAGTACATGACATGGGCCCAACATGACAGCACGCTTGACACGACAGCACATGGCATGGGCTCGACACGACAGCACATGGCACTGGCCTACACGACAGTACATGACATGGGCTTGACACAATAGCATGACATGGGCCCGACACAGTACGGGCTCCGCACATGGCATGTGTAGTGCTGCCTGCATTTAGGCAGTCATGTATAAATGAACGTAGATGCACAAATCTGGGTTTGTGTATATTTCATTGTGTATGTGTATCGTACATTATAGATCTACAATGGTCAGGTGTTCACTGTGGACACTTGTGAAGCTAAATAGAGCACCTTGTACATCGAACACTTGTCCCTAGTAAGTTACACAGAAGAGCATGGTCACTTGTGCTTAGAATGTGTAATGACACTGTCAGCTAAGGGGCGGCACACTAAACCAGTACCACCATCATCTGTTAGATGGCGCTATGTATGCATGTATACCATCACATGTATGTGTGTGTGTGTGTATACTGTGTGTAGTGGCACATGTGCACAAAGATTTGCGTGTGTTCAAGTCAAACATATGCAAAATTAAAAATTTGCTGCATCTTCAACCATGCCTACAATGTTTGTTTTAATGCTGCCCAAAATGGCTGACGAGCCCGAATCATCAATATTGACTCTAAAGCTGTGGGGAGAAACCATGGCTAGGTCCCTCCTGACAACACACACTGGAATGTGGCTGTGCTCCGGCAGCATAAACAATTATTTTACATCAGACATGCTACTCTCAACGCTGTGTGCTGTATTCCGCTGCTGACTCAAGATATTGACAACCTTTGCCATTCCTACTACCTGTCGCATTGGATAAGCTATGGTTGATCTACAGTGGCCACATCATCACATTAGGTACACAGAACGGTTATGAGCAGCCCTGGTCAGAAGCATTTGACTATGAATCACAGCATATGTTGCTGCACCAGAAAATACCACAGATTATATTTGGTCCACAAATCATCCCAGACACACAGCGAAGACGGCCTCAAAATGTCACAATTACCATAAATGTTACGCTGTAATACTCGACTTGATTTACTTCTGCACTGGATATAAGTACACAGGCAGGTGACAGAACTGGTCGCTCAAGCATTGCCATCATCACTGTCATTAGAACAGGGAAACACTTCTCAAACAAGCTGCCACTAAACTGTCTTTCCTACCATAACTCCTGGTAAACTTGCACTCCCCAAAGCCTACTGACACTGGTGATACAGGCTGTCCTTCATAGTGATACAGGCTGTATTCCATAGTGACACAGGCTGTATTTCATAGTGACACAGGCTGTATTTCATAGTGACACAGGCTGTATTTCATAGTGACACAGGCTGTATTTCATAGTGACACAGGCTGTATTTCATAGAGATATAGGCTGTATTTCATAGTGACACAGGCTGTATTTCATAGTGATACAGGCTGTCCTTCATAGTGATACAGGTTGTATTCCATAGTGACACAGGCTGTATTTCATAGTGACACAGGCTGTATTTCATAGTGACACAGGCTGTATTTCATAGTGATACAGGCTGTATTTCACTGGTCACACAGGCTACAACTACCCAGTAACACACACAATAGCTCAACGTCAACAAGCTCACATCAATGTGCACATATAAATGTGTGCACATTGATGTGTGCACATATAAATGTGCACAAATCAACATGAACACATCAACATATACACAGTAATGTGCACACATCATTGTGCACACATCATCATACACACATCATGGTATACACGTCATTGTGTACACATCATCATGCACACACCAACGGGCTACAGATCCCTGGCTGCATGCTAGCACTCTGTAGATTACATGTGAATCAGTAGCCACAATGGCTACACAACTCGCGGGTAACCTAGCCTACATGCCAATGGTGATAAAGGCTACAAAATGGCATACTTGACCCACTTTGTGGCTGTTTAACCACCAAACAACTTGGCCATCAACAGTGCCTTGGTTACAGGGACAACAAGAATGGATACTTTGAACTAGCCTACTGATTACACATCAACTATTCACTGCAGACAACCAGGCCACCTTGCTGTTTGCCTCTAGGTGCCTGTGTTTACTCAAAGCTGTCACCAACTAGCACAAGAGTCATGCCCTGCCATGGCTAGCCTCCATTCCCCAGGGCCACTGTGGTTAAGCCAACCGGGCTATTTTTAGAAGCTGCACTATTAATAGCTACACCATTCGCCACCCAATGTAAAATGTTGCTCATGGAATGTCACTGTGCCCGTGCTCATTAATATTCGCTCTAGCAACAGTAAAATGTTGCTCATGGAATGTCACTGTGCCCGTGCTCATTAATATTCGCTCTAGCAACAGTATCGACCTGTCAGTCAATAGATGAGGTACACTGCCTCTCAGATTTCCCACTGGATGGCTCCGGTTAAATAAAACTGAACAGAGCACACATCCAGCTCCGCCCATGCCTCGCACTATGAATACTCAACAATCTTCACCAATCAATGCACAGCAGACCGGGGTGTAAAAATAGACTTGCATCCTGAGTTGGGCAGTGATTATGAATGATTTTCCTGTAGGCTGCCCGAACACTTCCTCGTCTCATTATTATGCCACGGCCATGTCTGTGCATCCTAGGTAGTTGGCTTTATTAACACACTGCTAACTAGGCTCAATTTGGGGGAGTCTTCGCTCATTTTGGCATCACCTACTCAATGTAACAGACCCTCTCCTGTTACAGGTCCTCTCCTGTAACAGACCTGTTCCTGTAACAGGCCCTCTCCTGTATAACAGGTCCTCTCCAGTAACAGGCCCTCTCCTATAACACACTCTCTCATATAATGCACTCTCTCCTGAAACACCCTCTGTCCTGTAGCAAACTCTCTCCTGTAACAAATTCTCTCCTGTAATATAATGCACTCCCTCCTGTAACGCACTCTCTCCTGTAACGCACTCTCCCTCTCTCCCTCTCTCTCTCTCCCTCTCTCCCTCTCTCTCTCTCTCTCTCCCCCTCTCTCCCTCTCTCTCCCCCTCCCTCCCTCCCTCTCCCTCTCTCTCCCTCCCTCTCTCCCTCCCTCTCTCTCTCTCCTGTAACGAACTCACTCTTAGCAATTAAATAATGTGTTTTCTATAGCAGTGAACTTGCTTCAAGTCCTTTGGTTACTGTGTAAGACAGTAGCATTTACTCAGCAGTAAACCTTACAATTTTCACCACTAGCCATTCCCACATATTTGCTCGACTGCAATAACCTTCACTTTGTCTATATTATGACCACGTTTTTAATTTTTTGCATATAAATAGTCGTTCTTTCGAAACTGTAAAATGTCACTATTATAATAACCTGCAATAAATTCTCACCACACATGTGATGCAATGTGAGAAAGTAGATCATGCACCTCTATGGCATAACATGCTCATTAGTAGGTCTTCACAATGTGTGATTCTATCGATGAAAATTAATGTCAGTGCATAATGCGAAAACCATAGGATCCTGTGGTTCTAATGTGTGGTCACTGACACTGTCCACATGGCCATTCAAGGTATCACATGGTCAGTGCAATAAGAAATAACTACACACATCAAGCCCCAGTTACAAGAAAAACACAACAAAAAGCTATTTTAAAACAATTATGATTTAATCTTGTCATTATAAACACCACAAAACAGTAAAACAAAACATATTTTCATTGCAACAACTTTGAATTAGCAGAACAAACACAACTTGACTTGTAAATTTTCTAAAACAAATTGTAGGCTTTGATGAACCCTGTTGCAGGTCAGGGACAAGAAAAAATCAAAGTGTATGCGCGTTATAAAAACCGAATCGTAACTTTGCGCACACAGTGGAATGTTCGACACACTTTTGGCATTAAATTGGTTTCAATGGGAGAAACAATAGTGTTAGATCAACTTCCCCTAACCGCAACAGTTACCAACCCCATAGACAGCCAGTGAGTGCACTGAAGGCTATCAAACATGCCCTATCCAGGGCCAGTTCCAGGAATCACAATAACCACAAGAACTCCTCATGCATGGAACGCAGCAAAGATGGCAGTGGGCTCTATATCAGCAGTGCAGGGGAATCTGGCTTGTGTCCCTCTGACAGCACACAGCCATACAGATAATAGGTGAATGTGTAGTTATCACACCAACTATGCCCGCACTGGCGCACGCCAACGTAGCCCTTCATCACACGCAGATTAGACTTCGACAAACCATCTACCTCGAAACATTCACACTTCGCATCCTGACTGTGACGAGATGGCCCTGGGCGTACTGAGAGCGCCCTGCTCTCTTGGGTTACTACGAGAACTCTGTACCAGTGGCCAACATTTCTTTCACAACAATCAGGTGCAGCTTCCAATTCTGCACTGTGCCAGACAATGTATACAAAGCATACATATCATAGACAATGTATACAAAGCATACATATCATAGATAAGACATCAAACTCATGCTCAGATCTGTGGGCCATTAAGAGTTTGTACAAATAAAAATTAAATAGAATAAAATTTACCTTTTAATTGTTTCATTGTTTTTTACAGTCAACTCAAATTTACTTCACTTCCAACACACTATTAGTTTGCCTAAGAACCACACCAATCATATTATTACCCTATGTAACACACTGTGGATGATTTGAGTAATACATTAAACCATGCTGGTATTGGATTTCACATTAACAACTGCTGTGCTAACCATATGTTTTATGCAGACGATTTATGTGTTATTGCATCTAGTCCCTGTGGTCTACATGGTTTACTGAATATATATTCTAAATATGGTTTTGAAAATTATATTCTATATAACCCTATAAAATCGATATGTATGGTTGTCAAACCACATGGCTTTCAAATAAAATGTCTCAACGTTTACGTCAATAACAACATACTTTTGAACAGGCCAAATATTTAGGTGTAATCATTTGTAATGATCTGAAGGATGACGAAGATATATTAAGACAAAGTTTTTATGCCAGGTCTAACAGTATCATTCAGAAAATTTCACAACTGTTCAGTTGGCGTAAAACTGCATCTATTTCTTGCCTATTGTTGTTGTACAATTTATTGTTCCCAACCCTGGGTAAATTTTAACAAGAGTACTTATTCGAAACTGAAAGTTGCCTACAACAACATGCATAGGCGAATGTTAGGATACAATTTGTTTGTTAACAATTCCATTGATAAATTTGACACCCTACTGTGCAAGAATATTTATGGTTTTAGAAAAAGGGTTTATGACATTGAAAATAATTTGATAAAATGCATGAACACTTGCATAAATATTGGACTAGGTGGGCACAAATACTTTATTGTGTACAGTGGTGATTTTACATTATTTTAATATTAATAATATATATAATTTTTTTTTTAACTTACTTATTTTTTAATTTTATTTTTTATTCTTGAATGTATTTTTGTTTATTTTTTTATTTATGTATGTTTTAAAGTTATTTATTTGTTGTAACCGATGAATTTTTTTTAACTTATTCATATATATATATATTACTTTTAAACACACACACATATATATATATATATTTTTTTTTTATCGCATTTGTATAAAAACAGCACATCTGCCCATCATTAACTTTTAATTCACTACCACAAAGCATAAGGCTGTACAGCCTGAAATATGTATGTCTAAACAAAATAAACCATTCTTCAGTTTATATACATATGAAACCTTACAGATGGAATCTGCAATCAAAAATAAGTGACAGGTTTGCAATTATGTCCGTATCTATCATTCCTGTACACCATGAATTTGCTAAGCGAAGTCTCAGGTACAGTTTGCCACATACCATAAATAATGCACCTGGTTCATTAAAAGACAAGATCACTACTCACAATTTATATGGTTCCGCAATTTATATCAAGTTTTATTATCTGAATACATACACCGAACAATGTGCAATCCAAAACTGTTATGCCAACATGATTAACTAAATCTCTGTACCTCCTTGGTTATTAATCATTGAATGTAAAACCAACTGTATGTATATTTAGTACTTGTAATATACAGATATACACATTACTTTTGTAGTAATGATGTAATATACAGATATACACATTACTTTTGTTGTAATTATGTAATATACAGATATACACATTACTTTTGTAGTAATTATGTAATATACAGATATACACATTACTTTTGTAGTAATTATGCACTTTTTTTTATATAAGTTAAATAATCGTTGAAATTAATTGACAGGGTTGACTCCTACGACAGCGATTTAGTTTTAGTAGGAGTCTCCTGTCCCTTATATGACATTATCTTTTATCTTCAGACCTTACATTACATTCTTACCATTTAATTTTTCTTGTTGACTCTAATGCAATATATGGTATGGTTTCTATATTAAATATTCTGTTTTGTTGTCTTTGGAACAAATAAATATTTCCTGTTTGTGTTCCTGTCTGCTGCCAATGGCAACCACCACTCACCATGGTATCATGACCACAGTTAATCAAAAGTGAAATCACATGTCTATAAATTAATATTAAGGTCATTAGGTGTACCCACCAGCCCCTGACAATGATGATGCAGAGACCAGCGATTGTTTGCTAGATGGCAACAGCTGAATTTATGATTATTACATGAAAAAGTGAACACAGTCGATGAGAGCGTGTATTTGTGGTGACACCGCTGCCAGTCATAAACTATGTGCTTGGTGTGTTGTTAGCAAATACATTGCCTAAGTCAGTGACAGTCAACATTGCCTGGTAAAATGTCTACAAATCTCTGGATGATCTGATGCACATTCTGTGAAATATACCCTGTTGCATAAATACTGTGTGACCATGCACACCTGCACTGTGACTTGTGCAAAGTACTATAGCTGCAAATTATCAGATGTGTGAGCACTATAAAAAGGGCTTCAACATCATAAATGATCTTAGTCTGCCCAGAAGATGACCCATCTCACTATACATCTACCATTTCTTTCACAAATCACTACTGAAGATATGCTTTGGAAGAGAAATAAAAATGTGACTTCTACGTCAAAGAGTTTCAAACTAATTAATAAAACTGCACTAACACATACAGGAAGCCATTTGAGGAGGTTTCACTTTAATGCCACTAATCCAGCAAATCTACGAAAACTCCACCTACCAAGTTATCCATATTGGAAAACTGTCTGAGACATTTGAAGTAAAGACTAGCATAAGACAGGGGTGCATCCTATCACCGTTAATTGTTGTCATGGTAATGAGACTGTTAAACCGGGCCACAATGACATACAGTGGACATTCAGTAAACAGTTGGATGATCTAGATTTTGCGTACGACATCTGCCTACTATCACATACACACAAACAAATGCAAAAGAAGTCCAGCAAATTGATGCAGGAAGCAGAAAAGACAGGCTTGAAAATAAACATACAGAAAACAAAACTATTAAAGGTGAACACTACACATCAAGCTAAGGAACAGCTGAAGGGAAACGATATAGAGGAGGACAACAAATTCACATATCTGGGAAGTGTAGTGACAGACAAAGGAGGAACAGATGAAGATGTCAAAGACAGGATTGGAAAGGCCAGGCATGCATTCAGCGTTTTAAAGACAGTGTGGAACACATCATCTTTCTCAACACGAAACAAGATCAGAACCTTCAACGCCAACATGAAAAGTGTGCTGCCATACGGTTCTGAGACATGGAGAGTAACCAAGACAACAACCCAAATGCTACAAACATTCATTAACAAATGTCTGAGATACGTCCTAAAAACCAAATGGCAAGAAAAAAACACAAACAAAGAAATCTGGAGGACGATACACCAAAACAGCATCAGGAGAGAGATTGCAAGAAGAAAATGGACATGGATAGGACACACCCTCCAAAAACAAACCAACAATGTCATGTGACAGGCCTTAGACTGGAATCCACAAGGAACAAGAAAAACAGGCAGACCCAAAACTACTTGGAGGAGATCAATAGCCGAGGAAGTAAAGAAACATGGAACCACCTGGAAAGAGATGAAGAAAGCAGCAAATAACAGAGTACGTTGGAAACGAGTCGTTTCGGCCCTATGCTTTATCTTGAGCAAAGAGGACTAAGGGGTCATCTCAGAACATCAATATCCTACCACAGATGAAATAAGTTTCATCTGGCCTCAGCCCCCGCTCCCCCAATGAAAGTTTGTAAACACTGATATAATCATATCAACATAAAAATATCAGTCGATCTACATCGATTCACACTCTATTATTTGCCTATGTGCATTAACTTTGAGTAAAAATAATATTTTTGGTGATCAAAAAAATGTAGGTTAACAAAGCGTTTTCGTTGATGTCGCCATTTTTGTATGAGCATATCACGTGACAGCATAAAACACAGAACGAAATGGCGCGATCATTTTCTCCGTGTGCATGAACAAAGTGAGGGGGCGTGAAAGTTCAAAGCGTAAAATATTGATGTCTGACGACAGACGAAACTGCCTCTGACCCCCTCCCCCCAAACGAAAGTAATTTCGTCTAATATGCGACATTGATGTTCTGAGATGACCCCTAATTAAGTAAATAAGTAACTTTAATGCTACAGAGGACACTGATCACTACGATCACTACATTCCTACCATGGCACATACTAGGTTTGTTTACATTTGTGCCATTAGTGAGACCACTAATCAATCTCAACCATTTCTGGATTCCCAGTCTAGTCTCTGATGTGCTGTGCATGAGATTCAACAAACAATATGAGGTCAACAAGCAACAGTACCTGTAACTAAATCTCGTTTACACTGCTACTATTGTGACTTTAATAAGGAGCCCAGTAGCCCGTGGTCAACAAGCTAGGAGACCCCCACACTGTCACTACAACCAGTGATCATCTGTAATTAGTTGGGGTGAGGCTATAGATGGCTACCCCAGTCCACCAATGCTCATGTTGTCCTAGGAACAAGAAGTGGCCTGATATAAATACAATCAGACACTACTGATATCACCACTGACCATTGAGATGGCCTGGACAGTGGACAGTACTGATACTGATAGGCCACTGTGTAACTTTAGGTCAGATAAGACAATTGAATACCGCTAAGAGGCTGGTACTGGTCAGTGAGAGGCCACTCAACCTTGATCCAGTAGCCTGTAATTACTGACCTCGACACAAGCATGCATTATTAACTAGACATGCTTAAAGTGTGGTCAAATATAGAAATGCCTGTCCAACCTTTGTGAATAAACACTGGCAGACAAATAACAACTCCGACACGACACGCATACATGGAGTGGCATAAACACATCCAATATTCCAACTTGAACCGGGCACATTGTTGCCCCTTCAATATCTGTGGGAACATTAAGATATTTTGAAACCTTACCAGTAAGCTAGTTATCAGATATCATATTTTAGAAATATTCAGAAAATGTTGACTGCTGATGCTCAGTTAGTGGATTGGTGGGGGCATGTTTTCACACAAATGTGAAGCTATTAATTTAGAAATTACCCACTACATTCATTTTTAATTGATGATAGTAATAAAGATGGTCATTGATGCTTAACACTAGAATGCTTTCTTATAAACAAATATTTGCAATAAACAAAGTCATAAGCTGAACAAGAATGTTGACATCTCACCCATGTACTGGCAAACACCCTTGCTGTTGGACAAGTTACATGTTCACCCCACATTGTCACAGCTGACTGCTTCCCAGAGAAGTGGAAAAGTTGTTGGAATGAACAGGTCTGCCAGGGGTGAAGTGTAAAGTGCTTTGAGCAGTCCCAAGGTATGGCTACAGTGCTATACTATAGCTATAAATTATGCTATACTTAAACGTTCTTTCAGGCTGACTATGTTTCGTGTGTGTGTGTGTGTGTGTGTGTGTGTGTGTGTGTGTGTGTGTGTGTGTGTGTGTGTGTGTGTGTGTGTGTGTGTGTGTGTGTGTGTGTGTGTGTGTGTGTGTGTGTGTGTGTGTGTGTGTGTGTGTGTGTGTGTGTGTGTGTGTGTGTGTGTGTGTGTGTGTGTGTGTGTGTGTGTGTGTGTGTGTGTGTGTGTGTGTGTGTGTGTGTGTGTGTGTGTGTGTGTGTGTGTGTGTGTGTGTGTGTGTGTGTGTGTGTGTGTGTGTGTGTGTGTGTGTGTGTGTGTGTGTGTGTGTGTGTGTGTGTGTGTGTGTGTGTGTGTGTGTGTGTGTGTGTGTGTGTGTGTGTGTGTGTGTGTGTGTGTGTGTGTGTGTGTGTGTGTGTGTGTGTGTGTGTGTGTGTGTGTGTGTGTGTGTGTGTGTGTGTGTGTGTGTGTGTGTGTGTGTGTGTGTGTGTGTGTGTGTGTGTGTGTGTGTGTGTGTGTGTGTGTGTGTGTGTGTGTGTGTGTGTGTGTGTGTGTGTGTGTGTGTGTGTGTGTGTGTGTGTGTGTGTGTGTGTGTGTGTGTGTGTGTGTGTGTGTGTGTGTGTGTGTGTGTGTGTGTGTGTGTGTGTGTGTGTGTGTGTGTGTGTGTGTGTGTGTGTATACACACATACTATTTTTATTCTAGTGACACTGTACACACTATTGAACAGAGTCGTACTCTGGAAACCAGTGTTTAAATAAAGTTCATTATTATTATTATATAAGAAGATATCTTTTTAAGGAGGTAGAGACAGACACCCTGTGTTGACATACACCAGCCCTCCACATAGTTCATACACAATGGAATCTGTGTACCCATTGTCTCCACATGCACTCTGTGACCACAACGCCTGCACCAAAACCATCACACACAACACTGAACTTCAATCATCACATAGGTCACTGGTCCTGGGCTTTACAACACAAGAATGTGTGCCATTATGCACACAACACGCATAATCTGTCCTTTGTTAGCCACTATGAAATATGAACACCACAAACAACAGCAAGAAACTTATGATGTGCCTGACCACAGCTGTGTTTATTTAGAAGTAGTGAAGCTGTTCACTAAACTAAAGTCAAGGCATGCATGTCTGCGCAGTTCGTTTTTTCTGAAACAACAAATGTTAAAATCTGCTTTCCTGACTTAAAGTATTGGCAAGTTATCATCACATGCCTTTCCTGTTGAAAAAAAAACCCATGAAATAACCACGTGGGAATACGCCACATTCCTTCCTCATCAAGTAAGAATTGCTTTCATCTGACACATGACAAAAGTTACTGTTTGCCTCTGACAGACTTTGGTTACATGCGTCCAACTGTGTAAATCCTGCCCCCCCCTGTTATACAGGTCTCTTCACTGCCCAGTCAGACTTTATTTACTGATACTATTAATAACCGGTTATAAATATAGAACTGTCTACGATTTCACATCATACAATTAGCTTGTTTGATCAGCTGAGACAATAATAACCCCCACCAAGTTGGCTATTCACACAGCGCAGGCATCTGCTGACAAGACACTTTTTTATTCTTTAAAAGGGTGTCACGGTTGATGTAAGGCTAGTAATTTGATAAGTGGTGAGCTGTGAATGCAAGGCAATCCAGTCACTGATTGTGAGCACTTGTCCAAACACACATCCTATTATGAGGCCAATGTAACATTAACAGGATAAATAAAGCTCAGGTCACATAGATCTGGATGATGCAGATTACCTGTCTGATCTTCTCTGGACTATCTCGACAGAAGCAAAGTAGGAGGAAGTGGGTAAGACGGACGGACGGACGGACGGACGGACGGACGGACGGACGGACGGACGGACGGACGGACGGACGGACGGACGGACGGACGGACGGACGGACGGACGGACGGACGGACGGAAGTGGAGGGAGATTGATGAGTGAAAGACAGGGAGAGACAAGTCAAGTCAGAAGAGTCAGATGTCAGATGAACTCACATGCACGCCAACATGTAGGCATGAGTGCATGTGCATGTACATACACAAACACGTGTGCGCATGATAATCAAACCAAACAGTTTTCAATAAGTCAAAAAGAAGATCAAAGAACAAACGAGACTGGTCGTTTATAATGCACCTTTGCAACACCTGCGTAAAGCTAGTGAGTGAGAGTGACCGATGCAGGGTAACCACCTCAGACAGCAGCAGACAGGAGTCGTCTGGAAGACGGGCTGGGCTGCTACGTGCTACGCATGCATGCCATCACCACGAATGGGGCGTCACTGTGCTCAACATGCCACCACCACGAATGGGGCGTCACTGTGCTCAACATGCCACCACCACGAATGGGGCGTCACTGTGCTCAACATGCCACCACCACGAATGGGGCGTCACTGTGCTCAACATGCCACCACCACGAATGGGGCGTCACTGTGCTCAACATGCCACCACCACCACGATTGGGCGTCACTGTGCTCAACATGCCACCACCACGAATGGGGCGTCACTGTGCTCAACATGCCACCACCACGAATGGGGCGTCACTGTGCTCAACATGCCACCACCACGAATGGGGCGTCACTGTGCTCAACATGCCACCACCACGAATGGGGCGTCACTGTGCTCAACATGCCACCACCACGAATGGGGCGTCACTGTGCTCAACATGCCACCACCACGAATGGGGCGTCACTGTGCTCAACATGCCACCACCACGAATGGGGCGTCACTGTGCTCAACATGCCACCACCACGAATGGGGCGTCACTGTGCTCCACATGCCACCACCACGAATGGGGCGTCACTGTGCTCAACATGCTATAAATACACAAACAACACAGCTAGTAAACAATGCTGCTGTACATAATTACGCAGCAGGGGTGCAAAAATATGCAAAACGGGCCCCTGCCATGTAACTAATCTAAGGGCAGTTTTTGCATCAAAGCAGACATATTATATGCTGGCTGCACACTGACAGCTATAAAGAGGTAGGCAGACTCTGTCAGACTGATGTTGATGGAAATACCACCAGCTATAAATAGTCCCTGAGTCACTGGAAATGGAAGCCAAACGGCACAGAAATAAATAAAACTTCCAGGGCAGGTGAGAGGAATTAATATAGAAGACAGATGCCACATGTCAAATACTTGCAATAAATCGCGGCTATACTACACATTTATAACAGTGCATGCCTACTTGAAATACTTCAAAAACTGAGCATCTGCTGCATTAACAAAATCTGGACCAATGTCCTGCAAACCAAAGCGTTGCATTTTCCAACACAAAATGTCACATAAGCTACAGACGAAATGTTTAAACATTTAAACCTGGCAACATATGAACATTGTGGTATTTTCGGTGTATTCTAAGTGAAATGATAGACAGTCTACCATAGTTATCTGAAGGTAGCTTGCCCGAGTGACTTATGCAGAAACGCGAGCGGCTGCTACGACGCTCGGCAATCATAATACTCTAAGGACAGGTCCGCGATCAATACACGGCCGCAGCCGGGCCACTGCCGGGCCGTCACAGGCTCCCTCTAGGTACTGATTTACCTCGTTGGCACGCGCACACAGGCCTGCATTGTGCATGAGTGGAGCATGCACCTCGTGGCAAGCTACTGATTTAAACGAGTGCCCAGGGGAGAAACTATCACACCCGGCATACAATCCATCGTATCAAACTGACGCAGCAAGAGGAGGTACAGAGAGTTAGAACAAATAAAACATAATTGAATGGTTTAAAAACAAAACTGACAAATATCTGATAAGGGCCAAGCCCGTAGATGAAAAATGTTTTGCTCTCGATAAACCAATATCCTTGTCCATTTGTCATCTGGAGTTTGGATTGGACGCTTTGGATGGGAATCTTGCTAAATCTTATTCAATCTACAGTTTTCACTCAACATGAAGTACAGTCAGTGCATATAGCATATAGTATCACTCTCTTGAATAATCAACATAATAATCTCATACTCCTATCATAATTACATATGTGCACATCTACCCATATATACATATTGCTCTTATGCATACACGCACTCATAAGAATATAACTACAGATCTGCCAGCAAACACAATAGTTGATAATTTTGACATGACTGGCATTTTCAATATGCGTTATAATATGTACAGCAGCCATACAGAGAGAGCGAGATTGTTAGTAAGTCCATAAGTTGTCTGACAACAACGGCTAACTAGATAAAGCAATGCCGCTATGACAGGACAGCGCAGAAGGGGGATTAACATTTTATATTTTTAATACAATATTATTTTCTTACTTAGATATCATTAACTGGGTAATTGAAGGATCAACAGCAGATATTGTCTACTTAGATTTTCAGAAAGTGTTCAATAAAGTGCCACGTCAAAGACTAGTACTTAAGCTAAAAGCGCATAGAATAAGGGGTGGTACTTAAGGTAAAAGCGCATAGAATAAGGGGTGGTACTTAAGGTAAAAGCGCATAGAATAAGGGGTGGTATAACAAACTGGACAGAGAAAAGCCATAGTGAGAGGAGACAAAGAGCAATGGTAAATGGGGAGATCTCAAATTGGGAAAACTGTCTTACAGGCATCACTATTAGGACCTATATTTTTCATAACATATATAAATAACTTGGAAGATGATACAACAATCAAAGTAGTGAAATTTGCAGAGAACACACAATAATGTACATTTAAAATGTGATGTGCAACAATATCACTCAGCCTAGGATATTCCACTATGATACACTGTCTTACTACAAGTATCTCACTTTAAGATTTGCCAGGTTTTTACTTTGAACTTATCAACATCAAACTCTTACTTCTATCAGAACCACGTAATGTACATGATGAAATCTGAAAATGTTTTCTAAACAGAAAGTACACGAACAACCATTCTATCTTGGCTGCTGGTTTTGATCAAGTTTCCGTTACTCTGGTTACCATGTTCACAAGAATATGAGTACAGACAAAATAGGTATGTTGATTTCAAATCCAAAATGTATATGACCTTATTTGGTCTATTGGCCTTGGTATGGTAATAAGCTTGCATTGCCAACACGCTAGAAGAACGTGGTAGAGAGACAATGCCACCGTCTAGGCAGAGCAGCGATGAATGCCACCTATGACAGAGAGCTTCTATTCTGGGCTGTTCAAGTGCTTGCATGCCAAGCTTATCACTGCAACCCCCCCCACAATTATTATTAGTAGGCATAAGTGTCATGGTTTCTATCTGGATTCCTGCGGCTGGTATTTTGTGTGTTTACAAGGCTATTTAAGTCAGCCACACACCACTTGTTGAGTGGTGCTGGCTGCACACACACCTGTCATCTGATGACATGCCCGCCATCGCTATAGGCCACCACCGCAGCAACTGGCAGTGGCGGCAATGACATCTGCTACCAGAGTTACGAGTCTCCTGATGCAAATAATTACGAAACACCGTAAAATTTGCCGTGAAAGGCACGTATTGTGGGAGATCTCAGCGCGCCATTCGAATAATCGTGTTCGTGTTTTTGCACCATCATTGATTGATACACAGGAAGTGCGAGCACGTATCTGGGGATGAGTCGTAAACGAGGAAACCAGGCCAGAATTATCATAACAACACGACTTCACCGATGGCTGCGGTCTGCTTCAGTACTGTGCTATTCTGAACGTGGTACGCTCGCGTGTGGCACAGAATGTTAGGTCTCCCTCCAGAGTCCACATACAGCTGCTGCTTAGCTGCAGAATGGTGCAACAAAACAACGGCATGTAGAAGTGTCTGCAGCGTGCCTATTTATTCCATTGAGTAGCACAGATTAGGACAGTGCAGGCAGCTATTGATTTCATTCACAAGCCACTGTCAAGCCAACGTTGTCCTTGCCATGTGTGTACATGTGAGTGCGCATGTGTGCGAGCATGTGTGCGTGCAATAGATGGTACGACTTGAACAGATGATATCTGGACAGTTGTAGAAAAACTAAATATATCCTCATACAAGTATGCCTGCACATATCCACATGCTACCCTAGAAACATCATGATGGTCCACAGTGTGGAAATAACATGTTTTTTAAAGGATAGGTTAAATTTGGAGGATAAGACTTTTGTTTATAGATAACATCATTACCACTATTTTTCCCTTTCAAATGTTAACCAAAATAATATATTAAAAATGTTGTAAATCCTGTAAATTTGTACATAAAAAATTTGTTGAGAATGTATCGCACACACATATTGTACACTGACAATAATATCACATTTACAAACGCGTACGTGCATGTGTAATGAATGGAATGTGTGTGTGCGTGCGTGCGTGCGACTGTGTGTGCGTGCGTGAGTGCGTGCGTGCAAGCATGTGTGTGATATTTCGCAAGGAGTTTAGTTTTGGCTGACACCAGCTATTAATCACTCCCCCACATCGCAGCGAATTATGTTTTTAGATTTTACAGTACCGTTTACATAAGATTGCCACAACATGACCAAGTGCAAGATTGCGTAATAATAGTGAACACTGTAATACAAAGCCGGTGTAAACAATATCTCGCTGTAACGTGTTGTTGAGTGGGTGTGCAGGCAGATATCGCCTGCACACCTCCGTGGGAGCATGGATCACTGCTAACTGCTAACCTTGACCTAATCAAATCAGTGAGTCCGCGGCAACAGCAGGCTATTCCAAGCACCACTTCCTGGAATTCACATCCCCGCAAAAACCAATAAAGACACTTGGATGATCCAGTCGACTAACAACGCATGATGTTGTTATAATCCCTTAATAACACGCAAATCCTGCGTCGAATCAGTAGCGCTAACAAATGTTGTTGGTTTAAAGACGCATGTCAGCGCTATACAAATACAATGCTTTTTCTAGCACTTCTGCTTACCCGCACTTGAACGTCATGACCGTGGCCGCCACAAACGAGAGTCAGGTTTATGCACACACTCATTCATACTCATAAATCTCCAGCTCGCTCACGCATGACAGTCGCATTACACTTAATAACATAAGAACTTTTAAATAAACAAACAACAATTCTTCATTTTCTGTGCGGTCTTTGCTAATGATGCTATTCAGAGAAATCATGTACCTGACACAGCTGCTACGAAAAGGCAGCACACAGACTTTTTACCAGTGACCCATGCATGGCACGAATCATTTTCTCCAACTAGGGATACAAGTTAAGTCACCGCAGTTTACTATGCCAGCCTGTAGTGGCATAACATGTTACATATGGAAAGAAAAAGAAATGTAAGCCACAGGGGGCCGTGACCTCTAAATATGTCACTGTAGTGATAAGTTTGTTGTCAACAGCACCAGGTGTGTGACTTTTATATCTTCCTTAGGGATACACCCACTTTCCCTCTCCCTTTTAGGGCAACACCCACTTTCCCTCTGAATGCCAATGATGCATCACCAGAAATATGACTAGAAAGAAAGAAGTCGGATAGTAGGTGTGTAGAAGTGTGATACTGACCCACCACTACTGACCTACTGCTGCTGTTGTGATTACAGCCTGGAGCCAGCCAGCCACTTCCTGGTTGCACCTAGTTCTACAGAAATATCATCTACATTCACCTTGCATTCAATCTGCTTGTAACAAGAAGCAGTGACTTCGGTCATGGCCATGTGCCTGCATCATCCTCGCACATAGTCTCGTGTACGATGATTTTTTCGTGAAAAAAATGTCGCTTCGTCGAAGCCAGTTGTGGAGTCAGTGGAAGAGCTATTTCCACAGTGTGAGTGCGGCATGCGTCACCTGGATTTCAGTCGCTGCCAGACAGTAGGCCTCGATCTAGCTCTAATTACAACACATGCCACTACAGCAGTGCAAATGGTTCGATTCATATTAAAACGTTGCAACATGATCGTTGGTGGCTCCCCTCAACAATTGTCATCAACCCAGCCTATTACTTTTTTTCAAGAAAATACCATTAGATGTTGGTTGCTAAAAGGTCTGGTTCACAGATATTCATAAGGAGACATGTGTGTATCTTGTTTTGTCAATTGTGCATGCACTTTTTATGTCGCTGTGCCGGTCGTTGACCTTCCGTAATGACATCTGCTACCACAGTTCATGTGTCAACGATTTCCTTAGTCAGTCTAACACTGTCAACTGTGTGTACGTCAACCGTCATTTTGAGTGGTCCTCCCACCCCCCCCCCCCCGTCTGTTTGCTTGTCAGTTTGAGCACGCTTTGTGATTGCACAATGACGCACATGTTATTAACACATCCAACTTGCTATGCAGGATATGTTATTCAGTACTAACCACTGTGGCCTTTTAGTTGTATTTCCTGTAACCTTATATTTTATATTTGGTGGCGCCTGCATGATGCGTAACCGGCTGTGAAGCTAGCCTTACCCAATCCAATCTACCTATGAGTGGACAGGTGCCCATCCCAGTACATACGAGCTACCAAAATGGATAATCGGTAAAATCAATCAAAACGAAAATGAATCAAGACGAGACCTTGGGCTACACCAATTTAGGTTATTTAGATTTTGGCCGAGCTATTTGTTGGGCCAACACGGTGACAACAGGAAGGACCTTGCCTTGGACAAAGGGGGATACCGGACATATCTAATGACCACGGTCCTACAGTCTATGGGAAGATATGCTGGGAGTATCTATCATATTCATGTGTTTGTGCGTGCGTGCGTACATGCATACGTGTACCTGTGTGCATACATAACAACACTACCTTTTACCTTCTTACCTGTAGCTTTGAATGCAGGTAACAAAGCAACAGAATTTAACAGTGTATGGTGCATAATACATGGCAACCAACTGAATGAATCGTACCGTGGGTATAGATGTGTGCCTGAATATTTATCTATGTAAGTGCCTTAATGAATGTACAGCAATAAAGTCTTACTGTTTGCCGTTGTGATTGAATGCACAGCTATAGCAAGTATCTTCCTTCAGGTGTTCTTGTGTGTAGTACGTATACGTAACAAGATTGCCATCCAAGGCAAAAACACCCAGATGACAAGTGGACAAGGAAGCCATTGGCTTATCGACAGGCCAACAATTGTGCATCTATGTGTAACCCGCCCTCGATCGTTTGTTCCATTCATTTATTGTCCTCTGTGAGAATGAGTACTTTCTGACATACAATATACACTGATACTTCACATAATGTTAGTTTGTGTCAGTATATCTAGTATTGTTGGCATAGATTTCTACACGAAACAAGAGAAAGAATTATGCGCTGCAAACACAGCCAATCCATGGCTCAACTGATCATAGTAATCAAGAGTTTCTATCTACACATTCATTTGCTGTGTGTTCACAAGTGATGTCCATGGGCACACGTAGTACACTGATTTGTCCTTCATTCAAATTCAGACACTGTTTCAAGTTGTCGCTGACACTGATTGCGAGTTGTGACCACCAGGAGAGGCCAGACCACAATTCAACGACCTGTCTCAGTGGAAGTTAGTACTTAAGTCACCTACAGTGCGTGTATGAAATCTTGTGATTTTATCTCCTGTAAATGTTTTCATGCATGAAGGTCGGCGGTCTGGGTTTGACACATTCATGGCTCTCTGACTGCAATATACCACATTACGAGATATTTTAAGACTTGGGTATTTTTGTGGTGAAAATTGGGGCTGCATAATGAATACTTCATGGGAACTGTTTGCACAGACACATCTCCAACATGACTGAAATAATGAATACTTCATGGGAACTGTTTGCACAGACACATAATGACACATAATGAATACTTCATGGGAACTGTTTGCACAGACACATAATGACACATAATTAATACTTCATGGGAACTGTTTGCACAGACACATAATGACACATAATGAATACTTCATGGGAACTGTTTGCACAGACACATAATGACACATAATTAATACTTCATGGGAACTGTTTGCAAAGACACATAATGACACATAATGAATACTTCATGGGAACTGTTTGCACAGACACATAATGACACATAATGAATACTTCATGGGAACTGTTTGCACAGACACATCTCCAACATGACTGAAATAGCCACACGTACACAATTCGGGTGAAAGGTTTCATGACTTTCCACAGTAAATTTTCTAAAACTACGGGCAACATTTTATAATGGCTGCCAGCAACGATATTACTAGTAGTCTGGCTTCAGTGGTTATATACAAGTTCGCCACAACGAGCACACATTACTAAGAAACCCATAAGTTGATGGAATACAAGTCGAACCATTAACTATTTGAGGTTCAAGATATTGGCCTGACAGTGAGAGGGGCATCATCCTATCGTGGCACTTGGTGATAATGTCATGGCATGAACGTGTCTCACCACTAAAGAGAATCTCACCTTGAACTCATCAAAACAAAACATAGGTGTCCTGTTATCACAAAACACAGGTGTCCTGGTGTTACAAAACACGGGTGTCCTGTTATCACAAAGCACGGGTGTCCTGTTATCACAAAGCACGGGTGTCCTGGTATCACAAAACATAGGTGTCCTGGTATCACAAAACACAGGTGTCCAAGTATCACAAAACACAGATGTCCAAGTATCACAAAGTAATGTAGTTAACAGGCCTGTGAAAAGTATAGAAACGCGAGATTTACTTCTTGTTTTTTAAAGATTTTACAGTACTCTGACAGGTGCTATGACACAGCGATTTGCACAAAGGACAGATGGCATTGTCTGTACATGTGTAGAACTTACCTACTGCTGCATCAGGTAACAATAATAAGCCTACCATGTAACGCCCTTCTGATGGTAGTCAGTGTGACAGTGCTGTGATGCTTCAGCGCTACGGCACAACAACAGAACAACATCCACGGGACACGACCAACCCATGTTATATGCCCCAATATAATATCCTGTGCCATGTTAAATCACAAACATCGGCTGTCAGCTGCAGGTACAATGGCAAAATAAACATTACAGCAGGAATCTACACCTTTGTGCACTCATGGTGCAGGCATGTGTCGGAAACAGAAACAGTCACTTACTATTTTGCACAGTCGATTAATTGGTACTCGTTTGATCGCTCGTAGCATGCTTGTACTCCGGAATCCTTCCATAGAATTTCTGTGTGCTCGTAGAACTCCTGTAAATTGAACCAGATGATCAACAAAAAAGCACAAAGACATTTGCAGCACTTTTACTTAAGGAACCCTCTTTAATTTGTTTTTTACTCACCTCATTTCAAGTTCATTTTGTGAAAACCCTTCCCAGTATCCATTATGTAGTCTTGGTGAAATAATCAGGTAAGACAAACAATTAAATTATCTGAATTTTGGCATTTGGCAAACATCAATTGAATTGAAAATGGAAAAGTCGCGAACTTCGTGCTTGGTGCAAGTTTCACTACATCAGTTTCACTGTTTATGTTATCTACTCTCCCTGCTCTCGCGAAAGACACGTGATCGACAAGTTCTGTGGGTCGAAGGCTAAAGGTCGGCTCCATACTGATTTCGCAAGTTACCAGATTTAACAACCAAAGTCAATTCTTTCAACAATTTGAACAAAAGTAGGCACTTTTTTAATTAAATCAACTGCAGATATTTCTTACCCTAGTCACATTTCACACACTACATATTTCAATAGTTGATAATACTTAGACAGTTGCAAGCTTACTCTGCTGATTTAGCTACTACCACTAACGGTCAAGGAAATATGGAAACCCATGTTTACTTTGTAGTGTTAAAATTACAATATTATTGTTATTAAGTTAATAAAAATACTTGTTGTTGAATGATGCATAATTATACCGAGCGATGCACAGCGAATCGAAGAACACCCAGCCCTTTTATTTTCATTTCACACATATTGTCATTCTACAAATGTAAACTACAACCACAAGATGGCGCAACAGTTTCATGACTATGTCACAGTTAAACTCACGGTGTTAGCTTTTGCTTTGCAGTATTCATATATGTACATATGGCTTATGTATGACATTGTATTTATCTGTTCTATTCGCCACTAACTGTATTCACTACACAGTTAGTCACATGTCTAAAATGAAACTAGTCTGCAGCCTCTGCGCTATATGAAAGACATACACAGGTGGCCCTATGATTTAGGGTCCTACCCAGCATGGTTCACATCACCATGCAACCCAGTGCCATACAGGTGATTCTTCAGGCTGACTGTGCCATGACAAATGAAGTCAGTGAGAAACTTCAAGCTAACACATGCTGTGTAGACCCACTTCACCTTCATTCAAAACTCTCCACTGTACGCTACAAGAGCTGTATAGTTGAGCATGGGGGACAAGCAACGATTAAAGTAAAACTTGGCGAAGTATCTTTACTCATTGAGCTGGTCAGTGATAGCTGTGACGAGTGTGGTAGAGAGTTGTAGAAAGGGGACTGCGCTAGCAAGTAACATGCTTCGACACAGTTATTCTGTCCTCATTCAACACAAGTATTTATACTAGCAAACATAGGAGCGGGCCATACATAGGAGCGGGCCATACATAGTTAACATTATTGGAATATCGAAAAGCCAATGGCTTCATTGTCTACTTAACATTTTTGGAGTTTGTTATTAAATATTGTTAAATATTACTACATATTGTTAAATCTTGCTAAAAATACTGTTAAACTAAATACTGTTAAATCTTGTAAGATATTGTTAAACTAAATACTGTTAAATCTTGTTAACTGTTTCCAACATGCATTTCCACCCTAGAGGTTAATTACATCCAGCTACTATCAAACTTTCATCAAACACATGGATAATTTGTATTCTCATTTATATCCCGATCGATATCCATAAAAACATTTCTCAATCACACTTCCACAAAATTAGTCACCAGTACAAACTATTGTGCAACATCATGAAATCACACGGCCTGCTTCGACAGGAACTGAATAAAAGCCAGTTGCAGGAATTTGCAATTAACAGCCTGCCAACTGAACAATGTGTTTAGTTATACACTAAATCACTCAGGTACTTGGGAGCACTGGATAATTAGAGAGCAGGATTAAATGAAACAATTGAGGTGTGGCAACCGATCACAGTAGTAGCGCAATTGTCCAGAAATTCTACCAGGACTATACTGGGGGTAATTATACTGCAAGATTGAACAAGTCAGTGTCACCAAACTACGGCTAAATATAAACCAAACAGTCAGCGAACCAAATTAGCCAAATTTTACTGACGGAGCTTGGAAACCGCATCTCAATTTGTGTTCCCAAGTAAACGGAACATGTATAATTGCAGATGAATTCACGGTGATAGAAACACAGTGCAGGCAAACATGTTTCTTTGTGCTTATAAACGTGTTCATTGCCATTGACTTTGGTATGTCAAAGAATGTCCTCATCAAACAGAAGCTGCCAGTTGAGTCAAGGACGACATGCTAACCTGGGACAACACGTTTGATAAAAAGAAAAACATCTGAGTGAAAAACAGAAGAGTTGCTGATCAGCTGCGCACTGTGGCTTGCTGATAAACATGATTACCTGTAGTACTAGCAGGTTTATGTAAAGCCATGGGTATGGCCCCAGGTGTGCATTATCATACATGTAAAGGTATTAAAATAAAAAACTACATAAAAAATGTTTCATATAGCATTAATTTGCCATATGACCTGATTAGCCATGCTGTATGCAAAACTGTACGCAAGTGTGTGAGCCAAAGTGTGAAAGTGTGTAAACAAAAGTGTGCAAGTGAGTAAGTGTACAAGTGTGTAAGCCTAAGTGTGCACGTATGCCCGTTAATGAGTGGTGATGTGTAAGCCGTTTGGAGTATGCAAGTGTTTATGATCCAATGTGCATAACTGATACGTGTGTGAGTCAATGTGCACAGGTGTGTGAGTCAATGTGTACAGGTGTGTGAGTCAATGTGCACAGGTGTCTGAGTCAATGTGAACAGGTGTGTGAGTCAATGTGTGCAGGTGTATGAGTCAATGTGTGCAGGTGTATGAGTCAATGTGTGCAGGTATGTGAGTCAATGTGTGCAGATGTGTGTGCATTTGCAATAGTGATAAGCAGACTACCAAGAATGCTTCACTCAATGATGTTAAATGGAAGGACGAATTATCAAATTATGCTCAAAGAAGCTATGTATGCATGCATCATGCCACAAAATAGTCCGACACTTTATGGACAATATAATATGTTACTCCATTGTGGCACAGATGCATGTAATACTATTATTAATGTAATAGCCTAATATAATATGCAACTCTGGCCAGGCTACATAGAGAGTAATCAATCTTTGTCACTTGACATTGTTAATATGGTTCTTGTGTGTATTCTGAAACAGGATATATCGCTTTACAATCCTCTAACCAAACAGCGCTGGTGACAATGATATACCACTTTACACTAAACCCTTTCACTGCTGTAGTTTAATGACAGCAAAATGGTAATAAATTTTGCACAACCAGACTGAATGAGCGGCAAGTTCGCACAAAAATAGAAAATAAATAGTGGTTTCCTGCATGACTGAGAAATAGATCAGGAGTGAGGTCTAACACTTTCCCTCAGGAGTGAGGTCTAACGCTTTCCCTCAGGAGTGAGGTCTAACACTTACCCTCAGGAGTGAGGTCTAACACTTTCCCTCAGGAGTGAGGTCTTAACACTTTCCCTCAGGAGTGAGGTCTAACACTTTCCCTCAGGAGTGAGGTCCAACGCTTTCCCTCAGGAGTGAGGTCTAACACTTTCCCTCAGGAGTGAGGTCTAACGCTTTCCCTCAGGAGTGAGGTCTAACACTTACCCTCAGGAGTGAGGTCTTAACACTTTCCCTCAGGAGTGAGGTCTAACACTTACCCTCAGGAGTGAGGTCTAACTCTTTCCCTCAGGAGTGAGGTCTAACGCTTTCCCTCAGGAGTGAGGTCTAACGCTTTCCCTCAGGAGTGAGGTCTAACGCTTTCCCTCAGGAGTGAGGTCTAACGCTTTCCCTCAGGAGTGAGGTCTAACACTTTCCCTCAGGAGTGAGGTCTAACGCTTTCCCTCAGGAGTGAGGTCTAACACTTACCCTCAGGAGTGAGGTCTAACACTTTCCCTCAGGAGTGAGGTCTAACACTTACCCTCAGGAGTGAGGTCTAACACTTTCCCTCAGGAGTGAGGTCTAACGCTTTCCCTCAGGAGTGAGGTCTTAACACTTTCCCTCAGGAGTGAGGTCTAACACTTACCCTCAGGAGTGAGGTCTAACTCTTTCCCTCAGGAGTGAGGTCTAACACTTACCCTCAGGAGTGAGGTCTAACACTTTCCCTCAGGAGTGAGGTCTAATGCTTTCCCTCAGGAGTGAGGTCTTAACACTTTCCCTCAGGAGTGAGGTCTAACACTTACCCTCAGGAGTGAGGTCTAACTCTTTCCCTCAGGAGTGAGGTCTAACGCTTTCCCTCAGGAGTGAGGTCTAACACTTTCCCTCAGGAGTGAGGTCTAACACTTTCCCTCAGGAGTGAGGTCTAACACTTTCCCTCAGGAGTGAGGTCTAACACTTTCCCTCAGGAGTGAGGTCTAACACTTTCCCTCGTCAAATATTGGCACTCGTTTGGTTATTTTGTCCAACAGCATGCCAAGAACATCATCCTGTACCTTTATACTGCTAGTCTTTTCTACACACTGAACAATTTAAATTATATATATATATATATTTATATATATATATATATATATATATATATATATATATATATATATTATAAACTCATGTTATATATATAGTATAAACTCATGTTATATATAGTATAAACTCATGTTATATATAGTATAAACTCATGTTATATATAGTATAAACTATGTTTGTTTTAACAACTTAACCGCCCAAATGTGTTTTAATTCACCAAATTAAAAAAATATTTTTTAACCATTATCTGTTTATATGAATATCGACCTTGCCATTCATCAGGGGGCGCCTAACAGGCATCGCTACAATCATTATAAAATAGAAACAATTAACAAAACAAGTATATTTCCATACCACTGATAAAACATAAAAATTTCTAAAAACTATGTGGTTCATTAGAAGACATTTGCTGGTCAATAGTGTTTCATTGGAAGACATTTGGCTGGTCAATAGTGTTTCATTGGAAGACATTTGGCTGGTCAATAGTGTTTCATTGGAAGACATTTGGCCGGTGAAGCAGATGGAACATGCATAGTTTATAATATATAACGAGAGAGATTCCAGATACTTACAGGTGGGTAGTCGAAGTCCTGCTGGCTGGCCACGTCCTGAACATAGTCTACCCGGAATTGGTTTTTGGGATCTCCTAGTGGCACTGGGGGGTTTATAGTGCTCATGGCACCCGTTATCGTCTGAAACAGAGAGCAATCACATGGTCAGATGCAATGTAAATAAATTATTTAACTGCCACATTAATCAAGTTGACGTTTATAAAAAATTAAAGACCTCAGATAACTTTTCAATGTTCTTCAAACGTACGGCTCAGGTAATATTGGTTTGGTCTATCTGCGAAATACAGTCAGTATATAAAAAATATTTACAAAAGTCTGGCAAGGAATCTTGTGCAAAGTAACTCCAGGATATGTTATGTTAATTTGCGTTGTTTCTGCAGAGAATAAGAAGCACTACTACTTTACAGGGCCTCAATGAAACAACCAAGATTGCACAATACATCAACCACTCAAATTGACAGTGGTTCAAGCAGTAATTTCATTAATGGCATGTGCAACAAATGACTGCAGTGATAAATGTATTATTTATTTCCAAGTAAAGTAATACATGTATACACACACACACACTGACACAGGTATTGAGTGGACTGTGCATGTGTGTCAATGCATGCATGTTCATGCTTACAGACCACAGCAGCTGGTAACACCACAAACAACCCGCCAAGTTTATTTAGAGAGTAAACATGATAAAATTTATCAAGAGCACACGCAGCATAATAAAGTTGCATGTATGGATTAACCAAGACAGGCTTTTGTATTTAATAAACTAATGGATTCTTACAATGAAGTCTGCATCCACATTTCCTGTTAACAAAATAGATGAATAATAAACCAATACCTAGATCTGTTTGTGATTATAGCCGACAATGTTTGTGATTATAGCCGACAATGTTTGTGATTATAGCCGGACAATGTTTGTGATTATAGCCGACAATGTTTGTGATTATAGCCGACAATGTTTGTGATTATAGCCGACAATGTTTGTGATTATAGCCGACAATGTTTGTGATTATAGCCGACAATGTTTTTTATCTTCAACTACACATGCGGTAGCACATACTTAATTATGCAAACATCAAGGTAAAGTAACTACAAGCAAACCTCTGTTTGCATAACACGAAGCCAAATAGATTTTTTGTTTTCTATATTTGCAACTACTACATTAAATAAACAGTGTAAGGGCTAACATTTTCTAAAGATATTTCAGGACACACCTGTATGTTATGGAATTAACTTTATGTCCAGGACCCTGTGGCCACCTTTATGAGCAAATGCAAGCTAGGTAAAAAAAATTTTTTAACCAAACCTACCTAGTGTTCACGGCACCATGCTAGCTCGTTTGTGCAACTTTTGTAAGTATTTTTTGTGAAATCATCAGACAAACTATTAAATTAGCTAATGTAAATTTTTTTTAACTTTATGTGATCTGCGAGAGGGTGGAGGTCACGCCCATGATCAGCATTGACCCACACAGTGTTTACCATTTTGGATATCCACTATTTTGATCCTTACCAGATCTAACAACTAAAGTAAATTCTTTTGATGATTTGAACAATAGGCATTTTTTAAATTCAATCGACTGCGGATGTTACATAAACTATTCACACACTACATGTCTGGACACCAATGAACCAGATTTGCGATAGGCTAAATCAGTTGATGAAGCAGTTTTATCATGTTGCAAAAAAAAACAATCCACTACATCATGTTAGCTTTGAAATCATCAAACAGTAAAAAAAATTTATATCCAGTCAAAATTCAGCAAAAAAGGGCAAAAGTGGTCTGTCTCTATACACCATAACGTACAGCTGTTCGCACTTTCACAAATTACCCGATGTAACATTCAAAGTCAAAACTTTGGACGATTTTTTTTTTGTACGCATTCTTTTATTAAACCGACTGCCCAGATTACTTAGAATATTCACACACTACAGATCTGAAGATCAATGAACCTGGTTTGTGATGGGCCAAACAAACTGTCGAAGGAGTTTAAAAACATACCAATTGCTTCTTAAAACATTATCAAGTGTTGTGTATGCAGCCCATAACTGTCGGTGCCAGCAAACCCCAGTCGAACACTATCTGCCCTTAGTAAGTAGGAACTAGTCACAAATCACAAAGAAAGAAAAACTTGGATTCTAAAAAACTAACATCCACATAGGCTTCTTGAATGTGTCGACTAAATCACATTTCTGGAAGCGACAAATGCCATTCACAATGCATGACGGGATCAGTCACTGGGTGCTTCCGCCCACAATAGGAGTGGACATAGGTAAATTTACCGTGGATATAGACTCCCAGGAACCAGGAGACATTAATTATTACAAGCCGATCATAATGAATCGATTGATTGGAGGACGCTGTCCCTGTGTCAATTGACCAGTGAAGCCGCCAACAGCATGACCTACTTCACACCAACAGCAGCAGCCATGCTGTCTGAACACAGTCATGTATTTACACTGTCACTCTATCGCTACTGCCGCCCAGCCTCGTAATGCAACCCGTATTAAATAAGGTTCTATTTCGGGACAGCTATTAATAGAAGCAGGAGAAAAAATGCATTTGTTGGCTTGCAATGCCCAAGCCCGCATAGCCGAGTGGGTTTTTGTGGAATTGTGCATTCATCTCCGCTCAACGTGCATGGGTCTAGCTTTTCACGCTTTTCATTTGTGAACATGCATGTGATCAGCTGCGTGGAGCATCTCGTGTGCATTCAGGTCTAGTGTTACTGCTCAATGTTTATGTATTACTGCATCTATAGACTAGACAGACACTCCACATGATACGACATCAATGTATGTCGCTAAGGTCAATGGCTGCACATGGTCGTTTTACCTAAATCCATGGTCGTATTTACCTATATCCATAGTGGTATTATTTACCTATATCCACAATGGTATTTACCTGTATCCACAATAGTATTTACCTATTTCCACAATGGTTTTTACCTATATGCCCACGGAAGTTTTACCTATATCCACAGTGGTATTTACCTACATTCATGGAAGTATTTACTTTACTTACACGCACAACAGTATTTACCTATATCCATGATGCTATTTACCTATATCCACGGAGGTATTTACCTATATCCACAGCATTATTTACCTATATCCACAATGGTATTTATTCATAACTATGATAGAACTACCTATATCCATGGTGGTATTTACCTATATCTACGGTGGTATTTACCCATATCCATGGTGGCATTTATCTATATCCACGGTTGTATTTACCTATATCCGTGATGATATTTACCTATATCCATGCTGGTATTTATATATATAACCATGGTGGTATTTATATATACAACCATGGTGGTATTCATTTAGACATTCAATGTGAACTTACTTCTAGAAGCATGGATGAATGTATTCATATCTAGTAACATGTCAAATAATAAGTAAACATGTATGTGTAGTCAGGGTTGTTTGATTTAAATCATTGATTTAAATCATGATTTAAATTGCTCCAAAAAATCATTGATTTGTGATTTTTGTGATTTTTTTACTTCCGTTTTTTTTAATCACTGATTTATATGAATTTAACACAAATAATTGTTTACAAGCATCGAGATCAACAAAGTATTGTGTGTTTTTTAATACAAAAGCACAAAGTGCGCACACTTGTGTGTGTAGCTGTATTGACACCAGATAGCCTGATAGTAAAATATTTTATGACATTGTGTATACCAGATTTTAAAAAAATCAAATAAATAAAAAAAAAAAAAAAATCTGATTTAAATAAAAAATCTGATTTTTTTTATTTAACCCTATGTGTAGTGACACAGGTGAACACGGTTGCCTCATGTAACACAGTTGATCATGAACATGTGTATTGACATGTAACGGGTTATTTAGGTTAGCTGTTAAGCCCAATACACAACAACAGCGCCACTCACATCCAAACACTTTTTGACAAGTGCCAATCTGCTATTTCACACCTTTTTTCTCTCTACTGTTGCAGCATAATTCACCCTCATAACTGCAGCCTAATTCACCACCACCTACAAGGATTTAGCCACCAATGACCAGCGCCTGCTCATGGTCTTTACTCAGCATTATTTACCAATTGTTTACGAGACCATAAACACCCTGCCGCCGGTGTCGGCGGGCAGACAGGACCGGTAGCAGTGACAACACCTATCCTGCTAAATCTGGACAAATATAACACTGACTCGTTACATCGGGGATTTTACACAATCGTTCTGTAGAGAGCAAACTGTTTCAAGATCTTACACAAACTATGCCATTATCAAAAATACAATAGGCTAAGCAGAATCCATAGACATTTGAAAAAAAACTGACACCTTTTCCGAGAGAAATATGTCAGAGAAATCCACAATAACACTTGCATAAATCAAGATCTAAAACATTATACAAACAAATTACCTCATCAGATAAATTATGGATCATACATCAGGCAAAAAGTTCCCAGCAGTCGATTTTCTATGACAAGAAAATCGAAAGAATTTGTCGGCATGTGTCATAAAACACAGCAATGTACTTCTAAACACTGCAGTCAATAAGAAGAAGACTCGTGCTTCAACAAACGCCAACTGATACGTTAGTCGTAGAATTCAGTAAGCAGAATTCGGCAGTGGTGTCACATAACCAGCCAGACTACCTCTCCCTGTTTAAATTAGTTTTCGATTATCAGGTGAACTCTAGCGACACACACACTGAATGGATGCTAGACAAACAACAATGGACGGCTTCAGCAGGCTCTCATTTCCATAGCAGCAATCAAAGCACACTATCACAGTCTGGCACACTCAGGGATGTGGTCTCACCAGGGCTCAATGATTGTGATAGGTCATTGTGCATTAACCCCAGCATACAGGGCAATATGATATCCCCAGCACCCCATATACAGGGACAGTAGCCCTAATGGCCTCCCCAACACCCCAAACACAGGGGCAATATCCCCAGCACCCCACATACAGGGGCAGTATCCCCAGCACCCCACATACAAGGGCAGTAACCCCCAACACCCCAGATACAAGGGCAGTATCCCCAGCACCCCACATACAAGGGTAGTAACCCCAGCATCACACATACAGGGGCAATAACCCCCAACACCCGAAATACAGGGGAAGTAACCCCAGCACCCCACATACAGGGGCAGTAACCCCAGCACCCCACATACAAGGGCAGTAACCCCCAACACCCCAAATACAAGGGCAGTATCCCCAGCACCCCACATACAAGGGTAGTAACCCCCGCATCACACATACAGGGGCAATAACCCCCAACACCCGAAATACAGGGGAAGTAACCCCAGCACCCCACATACAGGGGCAGTAACCCCAGCACCCCACATACAGGGGCAGTAACCCCAGCACCCCACATACAGGGGCAGTAACCCCAGCACCCCACATACAGGTGCAGTAATCCCAGCACCCCACATACAGGGGCAGTCACCCCCAACACCCCAAATACAAGGGCAGTATCCCCAGCACCCCACATACAAGGGTAGTAACCCTAGCATCACACATACAGGGGCAATAACACCCAACACCCGAAATACAGGGGAAGTAACCCCAGCACCCCACATACAGGGGCAGTAACCCCCAACACCCGAAATACAGGGGCAGTAACCCCAGAACCCCACATACAGGGGCAATAATCCCCAACACCTGAAATACAGGGGAAGTAATCTCAGCACCCCACATACAAGGGCAGTAACCCCAGCACCCCACATACAGGGGCAGTAACCCCCAACACCCCAAATACAAGAGCAGTATCCCCAGCACCCCACATACAAGGGTAGTAACCCCAGCATCACACATACAGGGGCAATAACCCCCAACACCCGCAATACAGGGGAAGTAACCCCAGCATCCCACATACGTGTGGCAATAACCCCCAACACCCCAAATACAAGGGCGGCAACCTCAGATGCAGTATCCCCCAACACCTCACATACAGAGGCAGTAACCTCCAACACCCCTTATACAGGGGCAGTAACCTCCAACACCTCTTATACAGGGGCAGTAACCTCCAACACCCCTTACACAGGGGCAGTAACCCAACACACAGGGTAGCAACTCCAATAAAAAAATTAGGAAACATGACAACACTGGTTTGAGCACAGAAGAGCTTTTGTAAATGTATAGGTGCCAACGAGCTGTGTTTAGCACATCTATATTGAAGCTTGTCCTGGAGAAGCCACACAATCAACACTGTGTGTGCTGGACGGGCTGCATGGTCCCTGCGCCACAGACCAGAATGAATGAGAAGACCTCCAACCCATACAGCCAGCCCCTACTGGGAGTGTTTAGGAAACACTCCCACTGCAACCACAATCAGTCAGAATACCTACCAAATCTACACACAAGCACATGTGTACATGTACATGTGTACGTATGTGTACAAGCAGCTGTACAACTTTATTGTATCTACATAACTGTGTTGATATCACATTCTTGACCAAACATGAACACTTCATGACAGCACGCCTTTATTCAACATTTCCTGCAAACACCTCCGCCATCGTGTTCCGTTTCTCCAAACGTTTCGTGGTTCTTCTACTCAGGTTGTTTCATTGGGGAACGAGGTCAGACCGCCAGTTGACTAGGTCCATGTACCCAGCAGCTGACGCAGTGAGAACCTGTGTCTGCGGGAAGGCCCAGTCAGACATTCTGGCCCAAGGCAGGAGCATAAACTCTTTTTTGTCCTGGTTGCAATGTCAGAAACCGCAGTGGATAGTACTTAAATTAATGGTTGTCCAAATACCTGTGCCATGTACAATGCGAATGGAAGGATGTTCAAGTTTCTTGGATTGTTGCATGTGACATGTTAATTACCTCTCAAGAAACGTGGTCACATGACCCACCCATAACAAAGTTGGTCTGCCAACGAAGGCGGAGTTAGTTGGCCGAAATATTCGGAGAATACGTCAAACTAGATGGTTATCAGGACAACTAAACATTTGGAGCAATCAAATCTATAGATCTGATTAAAATACTTTATGCAGAGTTCTGTTGAACTGCAGTGCTTCTTGGGCCGAGAGCGGAAGAATGTTGAATGAAGGATCTTCGCTTGTGATTCCAACATTTCGCAACAGCAGCATTGTTTGCAATGCTGCCTAGCAAGGTATCACGCTCAACCACTGCATATCTACGAGTTCATTAAGGACATAGTTCAGAATCTACATAAATTCCTGAATTCGGTTTCTTTGGATGTATTTGACGACTTCTAACGTGGCACCCTGTTGGTCTGAAAGCACATGAATACATTCTGTTCATCTTGATACTCGACACTGGAATGCCATAAAAATTTTCTTTCAGAATGTTATCGTATTTGTTTCCGACGCTCAACCAATACCTGCTGAACGAATCAGTTTCAGAAACTCTGACGCCGACTTCTTTGTTTGTCTGTGAAAACATTAGTACGACTAGGTTGAGCACTGACGTTGTCAACAGTTATCCACTCAGCTCTCAGATCTAAGAGATATATACCAACAGCCTATTTCTGGAGCAAACACGGTAGTCTGGTTGTGGCATTTCGCAATGTATCATCAGTAAAGCTACCCTGTTCTTTCCGATTTCAGAATGTTATCGCATTTGTTTTCGAGAGATCACAAGCCTCAACTAACACCCACCGAACGCATCAGTTTTCAGAAATTCTGACGCTAACACTTTGTCAGCTGTGAAAACTTTAGTATCACCAGGTCTAGCATGGCAATAGAGGACATTTACTCAGTCTTAGATGACTGGGGTGATATACACCAGACAGTCCATTCTGGAGCTAATGCAGCTGTCTGGTCATGGTAGGTGGCACTTTACCTTCAAGTTCTTTTCTCATAGAAATCACACATTATCTTTTACCTGTACATGGCACAACAGATAATATATATATATATATATATATATATATATAAATGGACATTAAGAACACTGATGGATCACCAGAATTGCTTTACTGGATCGTAGGATGGCAAATGCTTCACAGATCGACAGACTGTTACCATGGTACCTCTCCGGAAATTAATGTGTCAATACAACAGCAGGGTTTCTTGATGGATGGGAATTGTTGTCCATTACACAACCCTGAATCATGGCATGATTTATACCTTTCAGTAGGCTTAACCCCACTGCCAGTTGCACCTGAATTTAGGATTTTTTTTTGCCTGGCATTTAAGAACCAGCACCAGTCTTCAGTAACAAAACCAAACGTCACTAAGGAGATGTCAAAGTAGTTATTTGCATTCTCGGTTGCAGTTTAAGATGATTAAATATTAGTTTCCCACATCCGAATTACAGCATTGGTTCACCAAACAGCATTTTATACGGAGATCCACGACCACGAAATATCTCCAGAAATTATCATTGTCATTACAACAGGGTCCGTCGATGGACGATCAACATCATCCACGATGCCACCCTGAATTAACCTCGAGTGATGCTACTCAGTAGATTTGAGCTAATCACTAGATGGCGTACCTTGGGCATGCATCAACTTGCTGTGGCGTGACCTGAATTGTTCATCGTTGGTATGTCGTCGTTTCTTCCAGGCCATCCTGCAGACTACTTGCAGATTCCCTTCACCTAGCGCACACATCACTTACATCACATTTGCTTCCCCAAACGCCTGTCATCAAACAGGCACTTTCCTCGCATTGTAATGTAAATAATGTGCCCATCTGAACTCACCACCTATGTTCAGCACACAAAATGGCGCAATTCCAGCCAGACTAGGACAAACTGCCCTATTTAGGTCATTTTGGAATTACACAATGGACCTCTACAAAAATCAGTCTCTTTCTCAAGGTTTTAATCATCCTAACTAAAAAAGTATTTCAAAACTTCACCATATCAATTGTGACTTTTCTGTACAAGTGAATGATGGGAAATGTCTTAATACAATTGTACAATCAAGGTCATTTGAGGTCACACACGTGCAAACAATAATTCTTCATGCAGGTTCATTTCTTTTTGTAAATTCTCTTTAGTTCACCGTGAAAGCTGATGTTTTCGAGCACCCTTATAAAAAGTACTAATTTTCAGGTACGTTCAGTGCTTCGAAAGATTTTTTTGAATGATCTGTCAAATTCAACACAGGGTAGCACCAGTATTACAGAGCTTCCAACCAGTCGACAAAAACATGACATTCACTGCAGCACTACACGGGATGTAGCTGTGTCATCAACAGGATAAAACTATCTAAATTTACTATGAAAAAATTAAAAACTCTGATGACAAAACTTACAATTCTCACATCACACCTGTCAAAGTTATTCGCCACCTAGCGAATGACTACGTACTAGTTTTTACCTGGCTTATTTTCAATAATTTACGATGTTACAAATGTTGTAACATACCAGATCCTTACTGTAAAAACCATACTATCGATAATGATTTTCCTGATGTGCTAGTCACTGCAAATGTACTATTCTCGCACCTCACAACAATGCCACCTGGCGAATGAGAACATAGGTTTTTCATGGCACATAGTCAGCATCCTTCTTTCGATAATTTAAGATGTTACGAATTTTATAACATACCTAAACATTACACATCCTTACTATAAAAACGTAGCGAATCGCTCTGTACACATTTTTTCCCGTGATATATAAAACAGGTAAAAACAATATTGCCAAAAGTGATTCTTTTGATGCAGATAGCCACTGTAAATGTCACAATTCGCGCACCGTCAATGATCGCCACCTAGCGAATGAGAACATGCAAATTTTTTCCTTTGACACAGGGTCAATAACCTGCTTTCAGTAATCTAAGATTTCACAACTGCTATAGCTTACCAACACTTTGTACATCCTTATGATAAAAACAAGTAAAAGCTATATTGTCGATAATGATTCTCCTTATGCGCTAGTCACTACAAAACTAATGATCTATTCTCGCACCTGACAATAACTTTCATCACCTGACGAATGACGCTGTATTAGTTTTTCCTCCATAACATATATAAAAACAGATAAAAACTACATTGTCAACAGTGCTTCTTGTGATCTTCACAGCCACCGCATATGTCACAATTCTAGCACTCATCAACATTCGCCAACTAGCAAATGGCATTGTACTAGTTTTTCCCTTTTGTATTAGTTTTTTCCCTTGACATAGAGTCTACGTTCGACAATTTAAGGCATTATGGTTGCTGTAACATATAAAATCATTATACATCCTTACTTATAAAAACAATAGGTATAACTGTATTGTACAATGGACAATGGTTCTTTTGAACTCATATCCATCGCAAACGTCACAATTGGTCACCACCTAGCAAATAAAAACATAACAATTTTTCCATGGCATTGAATCTAGAGCTTACTATTGATAACTTAAGACATTATGATTGTTCTAATATACAAAAACATTACACTTCCTTATTATAAAGAATCACAAAAAACTATTGTCAATAATGATTCTTTTGAAACTGCTATCTACCACAAATGTAAAAATTCTTGCAATGTTCATCACCTAGAATGCACTAATTTTTTCCCATGGCTTAGTCAATATGCTGCTTTTGATAATCTAAGTAATTATGATTGTTGCAACATACTAAAACATAATACATCTTTATTAGAAAAACTATTTTGTAGATACTGATCCGCATGGGCCACCACAAACGTACTATTCATGAATGAGAATGTACTAATTCCCCCGAGTCAAATTGATAGTCTCCTTTTGACAAATAATACACCAGGACCATATGATGTGATCACTACACAGAGAAACTACATTGTTTTTTTATGGAATGAGAATTTAATCTCATACCTTTTGTATTGACTGTGTAGCACACAGACTGTTATCAGAACTTTACGTGGCACATTTGTTACAGCAGACAGGGACCAAGACTGATATTTTTTACAGCAGACAGGGACTAAGACTGTGATATTTGTTACAGCAGACAGGGACTAAGACTGTGATATTTGTTACAGCAGACAGGGACTAAGACTGTGATATTTGTTACAGCAAGCAGGGACTAAGACTGTGATATTTGTTAAAGCAGACAGGGACTAAAACTGATATTTTTACAGCAGGCCTTGAATTTAGAAGACCACGAATATGATATTTGACTGTGAAAGTCAACTTTGAAGGCTTCGGCTTAGAGTGAATCGAGAACAGCACAAATTTCCACTCAGTGGCAGCGCACATGTAGCACATTTTAGTGTTATAATTTTAGGTCTATGAGAGCAAATCACTCTCCTCAGCATTATTAATTACATAGCATATTTGCAATTTATACTAAATATGCTGTTTTATCCATCATATTTTTATTGTATTGTAAGCTACAACTATAAGCGAAATTTGTTTTGGCCAGTGAAGTTTACGTGTGCTACTGCTGCTATAATACTGGTCATTATTGGAAGCATCTTCCTCGTCAGCCTTAGCCACAGTAAACACAATTAACAATAGAAACGTACTGTCATTGGATGGCCAGCCAATATGTCCAAAACTCTGCTTTTTGGTCACCATGAATTGCAAATCAATAAAAATCTGACCTGGACGTACAAAACAAAACATCTGCATGTGGGATAACCCATACAAGTGTCAAGACATCAATGAACGCTTTCAATTAGCTTCCGTTTTTGCAGAGATGTCACCTTGACCAACAATGAAACATCCGGGCAACGCAGAGGTGCTTGGGTAGCCCTGGATTTAGACAGTCTTACAAGTCTACAAGATTAGGCCTTTGGCAATTTAGATACCTGGGATACAGACAAGAAATCTTGTCATTAGGTACTCCAGATACAACAAACTGTACTTTCACATTTTCTAATTGACATCAGTGCAAATTGTTTGGTTAGTGTGACCATCTGTAATCAACCTTCTAAGCACAACATACAGGCGATTCCTGGCAGGTAAATCTCATGAGACGAGAAACATCCAGAATAAACCCTGAGAACAGTTGGCACGATGGTTTGTTACAGAGGTCATGTGATTTCTTTGATGGGGCATAGCATATGATTACAGTCAGCAACAACTTGTACACTTACAACTAGGAGTGACCATTGAGGATAGCTTTACTATTGTCATAACTATATTACTATTGTCATAGCTATATTACTATTGTCATAGCTATATTACTATTGTCACAGCTATATTACTATTGCAATACCGCTGCGACAGTTTCATAACTATTGTGATGTTATTGCGATTGTATACACAGGGTAGCACCAGTATTACAGAGCTTCCAACCAGTCGACAAAAACATGACATTCGCTGCAGCACTACAGGGGATGTAGCTATGTCATCAACAGGATAAAACTATCTAACTTTACTATGAAAAAACTAAAAACTCTGATGACAAAACTTACAATTCTCACATCACACCTGTCAAAGTTATTCGCCACCTAGCGAATGACTACGTACTAGTTTTTACCTGGCTTATTTTCAATAATTTACGATGTTACAAATGTTGTAACATACCAGATCCTTACTGTAAAAACCATACTATCGATAATGATTTTCCTGATGTGCTAGTCACTGCAAATGTACTATTCTCGCACCTCACAACAATGCCACCTGGCGAATGAGAACATAGGTTTTTCATGGCACATAGTCAGCATCTTTCTTTTGATAATTTAAGATGTTACGAATTTTATAACATACCTAAACATTACACATCCTTACTATAAAAACGTAGCGAATCGCTCTGTACACATTTTTTCCCGTGATATATAAAACAGGTAAAAACAATATTGCCAAAAGTGATTCTTTTGATGCAGATAGCCACTGTAAATGTCACAATTCGCGCACCGTCAATGATCGCCACCTAGCGAATGAGAACACGCAAATTTTTTCCCTTGACACAGGGTCAATAACCTGCTTTCAGTAATCTAAGATTTCACAACTGCTATAGCTTACCAACACTTTGTACATCCTTATGATAAAAACAAGTAAAAGCTATATTGTCGATAATGATTCTCCTTATGTGCTAGTCACTACAAAACTAATGATCTATTCTCGCAAATGACAATAACTTTCATCACCTGACGAATGACGCTGTACTAGTTTTTCCTCCATAACATATATAAAAACTACATTGTCAACAGTGCTTCTTGTGATCTTCACAGCCACCGCATATGTCACAATTCTAGCACTCATCAACATTCACCAACTAGCAAATGGCATTGTACTAGTTTTTCCCTTTTGTATTAGTTTTTTCCCTTGACATAGAGTCTACGTTCGACAATTTAAGGCATTATGGTTGCTGTAACATATAAAAACATTATACATCCTTACTTATAAAAACAATAGGTATAACTGTATTGTACAATGGACAATGGTTCTTTTGAACTCATATCCATCGCAAACGTCACAATTGGTCACCACCTAGCAAATAAAAACATAAAAATGTTTCCATGGCATTGAATCTAGAGCTTACTATTGATAACTTAAGACATTATGATTGTTCTAATATACAAAAACATTACACTTCCTTATTATAAAGAATCACAAAAAACTAATGTCAATAATGATTCTTTTGAAACTGCTATCTACCACAAATATCAAAATTCTTGCAATGTTCACCACCTAGAATGCACTAATTTTTTCCCATGGCTTAGTCAATATGCTGCTTTTGATAATCTAAGTAATTATGATTGTTGCAACATACTAAAACATAATACATCTTTATTAGAAAAACTATTTTGTAGATACTGATCCGCATGGGCCACCACAAACGTACTATTCATGAATGAGAATGTACTAATTCCCCCGAGTCAAATTGATAGTCTCCTTTTGACAAATAATACACCAGGACCATATGATGTGATCACTACACAGAGAAACTACATTGTTTTTTTATGGAATGAGAATTTAATCTCATACCTTTTGTATTGACTGTGTAGCACACAGACTGTTATCAGAACTTTACGTTGCACATTTGTTACAGCAGACAGGGACCAAGACTGATATTTTTACAGCAGACAGGGACTAAGACTGTGATATTTGTTACAGCAGACAGGGACTAAGACTGTGATATTTGTTACAGCAGACAGGGACTAAGACTGTGATATTTGTTACAGCAAGCAGGGACTAAGACTGATATTTGTTAAAGCAGACAGGGACTAAAAACTGATATTTTTACAGCAGGCCTTGAATTTAGAAGACCACGAATATGATATTTAACTGTGAAAGTCAACTTTGAAGGCTTCGGCTTAGAGTGAATCGAGAACAGCACAAATTCCCACTCAGTGGCAGCGCACATGTAGCACATTTTAGTGTTATAATTTTAGGTCTATGAGAGCAAATCACTCTCCTCAGCATTATTAATTACATAGCATATTTGCAATTTATACTAAATATGCTGTTTTATCCATCATATTTTTATTGTATTGTAAGCTACAACTATAAGCGAAATTTGTTTTGGCCAGTGAAGTTTACGTGTGCTACTGCTGCTATAATACTGGTCATTATTGGAAGCATCTTCCTCGTCAGCCTTAGCCACAGTAAACACAATTAACAATAGAAACGTACTGTCATTGGATGGCCAGCCAATATGTCCAAAACTCTGCTTTTTGGTCACCATGAATTGCAAATCAATAAAAATCTGACCTGGACGTACAAAACAAAACATCTGCATGTGGGATAACCCATACAAGTGTCAAGACATCAATGAACGCTTTCAATTAGCTTCCGTTTTTGCAGAGATGTCACCTTGACCAACAATGAAACATCCGGGCAACGCAGAGGTGCTTGGGTAGCCCTGGATTTAGACAGTCTTACAAGTCTACAAGATTAGGCCTTTGGCAATTTAGATACCTGGGATACAGACAAGAAATCTTGTCATTAGGTACTCCAGATACAACAAACTGTACTTTCACATTTTCTAATTGACATCAGTGCAAATTGTTTGGTTAGTGTGACCATCTGTAATCAACCTTCTAAGCACAACATACAGGCGATTCCTGGCAGGTAAATCTCATGAGACGAGAAACATCCAGAATAAACCCTGAGAACAGTTGGCACGATGGTTTGTTACAGAGGTCATGTGATTTCTTTGATGGGGTATAGCATATGATTACAGTCAGCAACAACTTGTACACTTACAACTAGGAGTGACCATTGAGGATAGCTTTACTATTGTCATAACTATATTACTATTGTCATAGCTATATTACTATTGTCATAGCTATATTACTATTGTCACAGCTATATTACTATTGCAATACCGCTGCGACAGTTTCATAACTATTGTGATGTTATTGCGATTGTATACACAGGGTAGCACCAGTATTACAGAGCTTCCAACCAGTCGACAAAAACATGACATTCGCTGCAGCACTACAGGGGATGTAACTATGTCATCAACAGGATAAAACTATCTAACTTTACTATGAAAAAACTAAAAACTCTGATGACAAAACTTACAATTCTCACATCACACCTGTCAAAGTTATTCGCCACCTAGCGAATGACTACGTACTAGTTTTTACCTGGCTTATTTTCAATAATTTACGATGTTACAAATGTTGTAACATACCAGATCCTTACTGTAAAAACCATACTATCGATAATGATTTTCCTGATGTGCTAGTCACTGCAAATGTACTATTCTCGCACCTCACAACAATGCCACCTGGCGAATGAGAACATAGGTTTTTCATGGCACATAGTCAGCATCCTTCTTTCGATAATTTAAGATGTTACGAATTTTATAACATACCTAAACATTACACATCCTTACTATAAAAACGTAGCGAATCGCTCTGTACACATTTTTCCCCGTGATATATAAAACAGGTAAAAACAATATTGCCAAAAGTGATTCTTTTGATGCAGATAGCCACTGTAAATGTCACAATTCGCGCACCGTCAATGATCGCCACCTAGCGAATGAGAACATGCAAATTTTTTCCCTTGACACAGGGTCAATAACCTGCTTTCAGTAATCTAAGATTTCACAACTGCTATAGCTTACCAACACTTTGTACATCCTTATGATAAAAACAAGTAAAAGCTATATTGTCGATAATGATTCTCCTTATGCGCTAGTCACTACAAAACTAATGATCTATTCTTGCACCTGACAATAACTTTCATCACCTGACGAATGACGCTGTACTAATTTTTCCTCCATAACATATATAAAAACAGATAAAAACTACATTGTCAACAATGCTTCTTGTGATCTTCACAGCCACCGCATATGTCACAATTCTAGCACTCATCAACATTCGCCAACTAGCAAATGGCATTGTACTAGTTTTTCCCTTTTGTATTAGTTTTTTCCCTTGACATAGAGTCTACGTTCGACAATTTAAGCCATTATGGTTGCTGTAACATATAAAAACATTATACATCCTTACTTATAAAACAATAGGTATAACTGTATTGTACAATGGACAATGGTTCTTTTGAACTCATATCCATCGCAAACGTCACAATTGGTCACCACCTAGCAAATAAAAACATAAAAAAATTTCCACGGCATTGAATCTAGAGCCTACTATTGATAACTTAAGACATTATGATTGTTCTAATATACAAAAACATTACACTTCCTTATTATAAAGAATCACAAAAAACTATTGTCAATAATGATTCTTTTGAAACTGCTATCTACCACAAATGTAAAAATTCTTGCAATGTTCATCACCTAGAATGCACTAATTTTTTCCCATGGCTTAGTCAATATGCTGCTTTTGATAATCTAAGTAATTATGATTGTTGCAACATACTAAAACATAATACATCTTTATTAGAAAAACTATTTTGTAGATACTGATCCGCATGGGCCACCACAAACGTACTATTCATGAATGAGAATGTACTAATTCCCCCGAGTCAAATTGATAGTCTCCTTTTGACAAATAATACACCAGGACCATATGATGTGATCACTACACAGAGAAACTACATTGTTTTTTTATGGAATGAGAATTTAATCTCATACCTTTTGTATTGACTGTGTAGCACACAGACTGTTATCAGAACTTTACGTGGCACATTTGTTACAGCAGACAGGGACCAAGACTGATATTTTTTACAGCAGACAGGGACTAAGACTGTGATATTTGTTACAGCAGACAAGGACTAAGACTGTGATATTTGTTACAGCAGACAGGGACTAAGACTGTGATATTTGTTACAGCAGACAGGGACTAAGACTGTGATATTTGTTACAGCAAGCAGGGACTAAGACTGATATTTGTTAAAGCAGACAGGGACTAAAACTGATATTTTTACAGCAGGCCTTGAATTTAGAAGACCACGAATATGATATTTGACTGTGAAAGTCAACTTTGAAGGCTTCGGCTTGGAGAGAATCGAGAACAGCACAAATTTCCACTCAGTGGCAGCGCACATGTAGCACATTTTAGTGTTATAATTTTAGGTCTATGAGAGCAAATCACTCTCCTCAGCATTATTAATTACATAGCATATTTGCAATTTATACTAAATATGCTGTTTTATCCATCATATTTTTATTGTATTGTAAGCTACAACTATAAGCGAAATTTGTTTTGGCCAGTGAAGTTTACGTGTGCTACTGCTGCTATAATACTGGTCATTATTGGAAGCATCTTCCTCGTCAGCCTTAGCCACAGTAAACACAATTAACAATAGAAAAGTACTGTCATTGGATGGCCAGCCAATATGTCCAAAACTCTGCTTTTTGGTCACCATGAATTGCAAATCAATAAAAATCTGACCCGGACGTACAAAACAAAACATCTGCATGTGGGATAACCCATACAAGTGTCAAGACATCAATGAACGCTTTCAATTAGCTTCCGTTTTTGCAGAGATGTCACCTTGACCAACAATGAAACATCCGGGCAAAGCAGAGGTGCTTGGGTAGCCCTGGATTCAGACAGTCTTACAAGTCTACAAGATTAGGCCTTTGGCAATTTAGATACCTGGGATACAGACAAGAAATCTTGTCATTAGGTACTCCAGATACAACAAACTGTACTTTCACATTTTCTAATTGACATCAGTGCAATTGTTTGGTTAGTGTGACCATCTGTAATCAACCTTCTAAGCACTACAGGCGATTCCTGGCAGGTAAATCTCATGAGACGAGAAACATCTAGAATAAACCCTGAGAACAGTTGGCACGATGGTTTGTTACAGAGGTCATGTGATTTCTTTGATGGGGCATAGCATATGATTACAGTCAGCAACAACTTGTATACTTACAACTAGGAGTGACCATTGAGGATAGCTTTACTATTGTCATAACTATATTACTATTGTCATAGCTATATTACTATTGTCATAGCTATATTACTATTGTCACAGCTATATTACTATTGCAATACCGCTGCGACAGTTTCATAACTATTGTGATATTATTGCGATTGTATCATAGAATAGCTAATAGCCAGGAAAGCAGTCCCAAACTTTTAATTTATGGATGGCGCCATCACGTAACATTGGATGCAGTCGATTCAAAATGGTGAACCCGTGATTGACACTGCTCTGGTCAATGATTGTTGATGTTAAGTTGACAAATAAGTAAAATTATCCAATAAAGCTGAAACAAGCATTACAGTGATACAAGTAGCCCTGTTGATTGGTTTTGCCAACTACTATTACTATCAATAGTTTTGTATACTATCAACAATAATTTATTGATAGTTAAATTTATGATACACCCCTACTTACAACACACTATGTTCAAAGAAGTTTACCCTGTGAAGTAGTACACTCAACCATGAGTGGATTGCATTAGGAATTCCAATTACATTAATAGTATTACTACATAATTATATTATGTAATTATAGTGCCATATAAAACAATATTCATGAACATAATACAATGTTATATGTTTTGCTGGGGATGTCAAAATGCTATCAGTTTTATGTTGTATTTGAAAATGTTATGAATTATCTTTGTACATAGTCTTTTCTTATTAGGATTAATGTATTATTTTATTTTTAAAACTACACATCACAAAGCTTTCTTTTGATACGCCAGACATGTTTGACTCTTGTATGTTTGTCACATCATTTGTATGATCATTTGTTAGTGTAAGGATTCGGAGCATGTAACTATAGATTAGGAAGTAAATATAAATAAGGAATCAGTTTTTAACTGCCATTCAATATCGAATCCTCATTTGAGGAATGTTGTGATTTGCTTGACCTTGGCTGTGAATGCTGCTGCTCAGTTTGTTCATTGAAGGTCAACTACCAAAAAGTGATGGCTTTTTTTTCTTCTTTTTTTAAACTTTTTAAATCTTTTTTTAACTTTTTTAATCTTTTTTAAACTTTTTTAAGCTTTTTTAATCTCCCTCCTCAGTTCATTTTGCCCATCATGCAAATTAGTTTTCAAATCTATATACGAAGTCAGTTTAATAAAAGACTTATAATCATTGAAAGAATTGACTTTGATTGTTAGGGTAACTTTGGGAACTTGACTAGCCTATGGAGCTGGACAACTTTTGTCATTTTGTCACCAAATTTTGGCCGGACCCTGTCAAAATTAATTTAACAATTTGTCAGATGATTTCACCCAAACTACAGTCAAACCTGTCTTAGTAAGCCGCTGAAAGGATGGTTGAAAAGTGGTCTCTTAATACAAGAAGTCGCTAATACAGGTGGCATGAAATGAGTTTGAAAAAAAAAAATCTAATTGAGCAGGCACTATTAAAGTTCATGCAGATGTTCCAGTTTATGAATATATATTTCATGGCATAGCAGGTGTTTCAATAACAAAAGTATCTCAACATTTTCCAATCTATTTAACGTTTTTGTTGGGAAGATTCTGTTATCTTCAGAAAGAATTGGCTAAATATGCTATTGTTGCCGTTGACAATATTATGATGGTGGGAAACAACGTAAATCTTTTCTCTGCCATTTTTCATAACACTAAAAGAAACTGCTAGCATTCTACCCTTCTATGTGACTATGCGAATGATACACTCAGCAGACGACACAGTTGATGGAGGCGCTAATATGTGCATACATGTGGAAAACTGATGTACTACATACTGTGGCGACAATTAAATGTCAAAGTGCTACCAAAATCGCAAAAGCCATGATCACGGATGAACTCCAACTACAGTCCGATTTCAATTTACTCAAATAAAAAGGCTACTTGAGCTACATAGCAAAAACTTAAGCAGCATTTATATACTCGACACATCATCGAAGGAAAGCTGCGGCCCATATTGATACCTGCCTATCAACCAATCGCAGCACTGCTTATAGAATGACATAGAACACAGAGACATTTGTCCAAAGCAGTTTTAACTAACTGTTAATAACTGATTTGGTAACTGGTATGCACAACAAACTTTGGGTGTAAATGGTAGCATCGCTTTTGATGGTCATGGATCACTGGATACATCAAAAATAGTTGTTAACTGAAGCAAACATGCAGGACAAAAATAACATGTATTTGTATAACTGTATGCAAACTGTAAATTGCTAGGTCATGTATATAGTGGTAGCATGCTTAACAACCACCACCAAACCTGTGTGAGTGTGCATGCATGCGCGAATGTGCATGCATGCGCGAGTGTGCATATGTATGGTGTGTCTGTGTTGGAGTTCGTATAAACATGTGCTGTTACGTTCATTACAAAACGCTCTTGTTGCTCCACTCTTAGACGAAGCCTGTCCGAGGTGGAGTCTAATGCTAGTTTTTTTGCTACATTTCATGTACATGTGTAAATCTAGGTCCCAGTTTGTGAAGTATCATTGCGAGTTGCCAAGCAACCAGATAACATCAGCCTCTGGCCTGGTATCATAGCTCTATAAATCTATAATGTGTCACCTGGCCTGGCTAACTTATCATCCTCTCGTAACTAATGCATCGTTGTACAACAACCCCACCCTACCTCAGGTGCAGGGTTTTACTCCAGATGGCAGCACAGTCAAGTTACCATAGACACGATGTTAGTTGTATTTGTGTGGGCCCATTGGTAGTGGGCCCATTGGTAGTGGGCCCATTGGTAGTGGGCCCATTGGTAGTGTGCACAAATTCAAAACAATTACATCAGTCTCTAGAACGGCACAATAGAATTCCGTATCATACGTGCCTAGGCAGTGTAAAGTTGAGCCGTACCTACGCGAGGAGTGAGCGGGAACGCCAAGGGGAGATATGTCCGGGACTACGACCCTCACTGGTGCATACCTGAGCACACCTATCAGGCGACAGGATCATGTCTAGCAGCGGTGGCAAGGCGGCAACATTTTTTTGTTTCAAAGCCCACCACACAGTGACAACACAGATGTACAATGGCAACGCAACCAGTGATCAATAAGAGATATCTCCACTTGACTACCTAAATATAGAAGCAAAATTATATATAGCTTGAGAAAAACACTGGTACCACGTACACACACAACCGAGCACTGGTGGCACTTTTTACATGGCACGTCCACAATGCCACCATTTGTTCCGCTAGCAGATTTGGTCACAAAAGTCATGCATTTTATCGCTGATATATGGTACATTTATTAGCTTGGTGACTTTTATGTACAGTAGCCTCAACTACTAATTTTGCCTGAATTCTTCCGTTTTAGGTTTAGCTTTCCAAGACTGCTGGTGAAACAGTGTTGGATGAATAACAATGAAACCTCTCAGTGCAGAGTTTTCAGCATGACGATGTTTATTCATGCTTACTTAGAGAGTAGATAATTTTTTCTAAATTAATTAATGCTTGTCAAGGCAGTTAACACAGACACAAAGCAGCAGGCATTGTGACCATTCACAGTACAACTGGCAAAGTTGCATTGTGACCATTCACAATACAACTGGCAAAGTTGTATTGTGACCATTCACAATACAACTTTGCCAGTTGTATTGTGACCATTCACAATACAACTGGTAAAGTTGCATTGTGACCATTCACAATACAACTTGTAAAGTTGCATTGTGACCATTCACAATACAACTGGCAAGGTTACAGACAGACTCGTGTGTGTTTCACAATTTTTTCAATTCTAATCAATCAAAAGAACGATGGAGACCATGTTTTTTGAAGTTAGTGGGTGTACATTTCAACTGAATCCAGAAGTAAAATAATTATTCACGTGATTACTAAAACTAGGTGGAACATGTTTGTCTTGCCGTTTGTGAACTGGACTGTACTAATGCTGTGTGTACTGTACTAGTGATGTGTGTACTGTACTAATACTGTATGTATTCAGCTAGTGCTATTTGTACTGTACTAGTGCCGACTCTAGTACATATTAGTGTTGAGTGTAATGCCCTAGTGATGTGTGTACTGTACTAGTGTTGTACTATGTGTACTGAGCAAGCACTGAGTGTACTGAGCAAGTGCTGTACGCACTGAGCAGGTGCTGTACGCACTGAGCAAGTGCTGTATGCACTGAGCAGGTGCTGTACGCACTGAGCAGGTGCTGTACGCACTGAGCAAGTGCTGCGCGTACGGAGCAAGTGCTCTGCGTACTGAGATAGTACTGTGTGTACTGAGATAGTGCTGTTTACTGAGCAAGTGCTGTGTGTACTGAGATATTGTTGTGTGTACTGAGCAAGTGCTGTGTGTACTGAGTAAGAGCTGTGTGTACTGCATTACACAGACCAGACCAGTTTCCTGTGCTAATCACTGTATCCTGCTTTAACTATACCTATTTGCCCACTGGTTACCAGGTGTTCGCCAATAAGCTAACAACTCTAACCTGTACTTAGAGCTAAGTTAAAACTTTTTAGCCAGTTAAGGTCATACTCTTATGACAAATATAAAATGTATCTTTACAAATTGATAGCATAATTAGGCAAGGTCCATTAACAGAATGAAAACGATTTAGATTCTGGCAAGTAATGTCTGCATTGACGACTAATTTTTTTTTCAACTTCAAATATTGTTTTTTTTACAATTTACTGGCAGCTTTACTAAATATAGAAAATACTGTTATCATAATTCTATAACCATAATATTTTTGGATAGCATAACTGTAAAAGCCATTTTATGGGTTCTTGCAATCGTAGCTGCCCCCAAGAATTCAACCCTACATCGGAAAAATGTGCCTCTGAAATGACACTGTAATAACATATCCGTTCCACCTAAGTGCCTAGATAAACTCCACAGAAACAAGTGATTTCGTGTTGTTGATATGTGGCTGTTTCCTTCGATTCAGCTAACCACCTGACACTGCAAGTAGATTCAACTCGAACAAATGACGAGACACCCACATTTTATGTTAATTATACCCAGACAACACAGTGAGAAATATATTGGCAGCTGTTTGTAACCTATCAACAAAGATCGAGAATATCAAACAGAAAACTGACTGCTACAAAATCGTGATCGTTTCGACCAGTGCAAAATCCAAAAACACAACAGCAATTTATTTAGCAACAATGAAAGTACAGGGGTTCGTTTCACCAAGTTTCTTACAAGTCAATAAAGCATGATGTAATGATTAACCCCGCCCCATACATATATACTGCTAGATCTGTCACACAGACAAAAGTTTATGACTGAATGATTTTGCATTATGTCATCAACGAACGTTTTCATCAATAAGTGCTTATGACAGAAAATAAAAGAAACATCACATTGAAATGATAAAGACGTTGTGCCTAAGATGAGATCTGCTTATGAGTTTGTCATCTTCATGACTTTTATTGTTATCTTCTTTAGTGTGCCACATACTCTTCTCATTTTATGAATAGGTCACCTTCCTGACTACAAAGTCACAAAACAATCAAAGACCCACATCGCCTCACGAGTCTATGAAACAAGAATAAAACAATAACATCATGGTGCCTCAATATCGGGTTAGTTTTTACGTCCATCAGAATTTCTCAAGTGTCAAAAATCATTCGTTGGGTTTGTTGACGGTTTGCTTAGAATATACTACAAATCATATGCTGACATTTCAACAAGGTTTATATTTTACCGTCTAAACTCTTGACTTTTAAGTCACTGAACATTTTTTATATTTGTTACTGTTTGAAATTGGCCCCAGTGCAAACAATATTTATATTTTAAAACAATATCTAAAGATGGCCCCTTATGACCAGACTTAAGCATGGCACACCTATGTTAGGACAAGCCCATGTCAACTTGGTGGTTAGCAGCTTTCCACACCAGATGAAGCTCCTATTTTGGGACAAACTGATTTCACAGTCATGCACCACTGGTTTTTCTCTGGTCTTCTGCATAATAACAATATGTCAAGACTAAAATCTGTTTACCGAAAACACACCTACGCCCATGGTTCCCTATCTGATCGCACGCTACAAGCATTGGCACAAGTATCGTAATTGAAATGTTTGCATTCTGTGTTCAACACTAACAAGTCCGTCTGGAGCCTTGCCAACAACTGGCGATTGTACAAAACATTAACTATTTTAAATTCAACTCTTTTAATCCAGTAACTTAGCCTAGTAGGTTGAGTCAACAGTAATCACAATATCCACCAGTTATAGCCACATGATATGATGCAACTGAACTGATCGACACTAGAGTTCTGTATACAGCTGATCAAATTTTGATGTCATTATATATGTGGCTTTTAATTACTTTATTGGACTTAGGTTTGAGCTGGGTTAAATGGATCCAATGGTCATGTGCCTTGTTGCTAAGCCTACATTGGTGCCTGCTCAAGCCATTAGTCTATCCTAGTCATGGTCACCTCAGCCTTGGTAGCCCTGATCAAATTCAACATCCACCCTTCCTGCTCAGTTTCTCCTAGTTGACTGTGTATTGATTGGACTGTCATCCCAGACTTATATATAGTTGACCGTGTATTGGGCTGTAGACTTGTCTACAGTTGACTGTGTATTGGGCTGTCATCCCAGAATTGTCTACTGTTGACTGTGTATTGGGCTGTCATCCCAGACTTGTCTACAGTTGACTGTGTACTGGGCTGTCATCCCAGACTTGTCTACAGTTGACTGTGTACTGGGCTGTCATCCCAGACTTGTCTACAGTAGACTGTGTATTGGGCTGTCATCCCAGACTTGTCTACAGTTGACTGTGTACTGGGCTGTCATCCCAGACTTGTCTACAGTTGACTGTGTACTGGGCTGTCATCCCAGACTTGTCTACAGTTGACTGTGTACTGGGCTGTCATCCCAGACTTGTTTACAGTTGACTGTGTATTGGGCTGTAGTCTCAGACTTGTCTACAGTTGACTGTGTATTGGGCTGTAATCTCAGACTTGTCTACAGTTGAATGTGTATTGGGCTGTCATCCCAGACTTGTCTACAGTTAAATGTGTATTGGGCTGTCATCCCAGACTTGCCTACAGTTGACTGTGTATTGGGCTGTCATCCCAGACTTGCCTACAGTTGACAGTGTATTGGGCTGTAGTCTCAGACTTGTCTACAGTTGACAGTGTATTGGGCTGCCAGTCTAAGACTTGTCTACAGTTGACTGTATATTGGGCTGCCAGTCTCAGACTTGTCTACAGTTGACTGTATATTGGGCTGCCAGTCTCAGGCTTGTCTACAGTTGACTGTGTATTGGGCTGCTCGCTCAGACTTGTCTACAGTTGACAGTGTATTGGGCTGTCATCCCAGACTTGTCTACAGTTGACTGTGTATTGGGCTGTCATCCCAGACTTGTCTACAGTTGACTGTGTATTGGGCTGTCATCCCAGACTTGCCTACAGTTGACAGTGTATTGGGCTGTAGTCTCAGACTTGTCTACAGTTGACAGTGTATTGGGCTGCCAGTCTAAGACTTGTCTACAGTTGACTGTGTATTGGGCTGCCAGTCTCAGACTTGTCTACAGTTGACTGTATATTGGGCTGCCAGTCTCAGGCTTGTCTACAGTTGACTGTGTATTGGGCTGCTCCAGGCTCAGACTTGTCTACAGTTGACAGTGTATTGGGCTGTCATCCCAGACTTGTCTACAGTTGACAGTGTATTGGGCTGTCATCCCAGACTTGTCTACAGTTGACTGTGTATTGGGCTGTCATCCCAGACTTGTCTACTGTTGACTTGTAGACTTCACTACAGTGGCAGACTACTGTATCAGTCACAGACTACAGTCATGGACAGTCACAGAACAGTCATGCAGACAGTGTTTACCCAGCGATCATTTTAAGAATGCTGCCCCTTTGTCCATAATGTAGCAACGACTCAACGTGTCTGGACACATAAGTTTGTGTTTTGCACCAAATGAATTGCAGATATACATAAATTGCTACTGACCTGAGTATGTTTATCTGTTCTCATACCATATTTATTTAATGAATGTGTGTCCCGGTAATGCCTACATTGTTAGTTCCAAGTCTAAGGCCTGGATAAAGCATTGCTGAGAATTCGCCATGACTTGCATATAAATAAATATATATACATATATAAGTCATAATAATATATATTACATATATGGTTCCCTGCATTTTTACTATATATATATATATATTATATATATATATATATATAATAACATGGTTGCCTGCATTTTTAATATATATATATTAATATATATATTAATATATATATATATATATATATAGTAAAAATGCAGGCAACCATGTAAGTGCAATTCCACACTACTGGAAAAAACGGGATATATTCTTTTTAAGTTTTTTCCAAAGGTTTTTGCACTGTTTTGTTCTTTATCAGTCTGATTCAGTCGTTGGTTCCACCGAAAATATGCTGAAAATGGCATCTGAAATTGGGACGCACTTCATATTATGCCCCATAAATCATGCAAAGGTTCACTTAAAACTTATTGATTGGTATATTTATCCATCAACCATAGAAAAAAGTATGCTTTAATCATGAAACAAAATGTGCCTTCTGTAAGTTACATTTCATATTCATAATATTATCTAATGAACATTCTAAACTCTGCCACATGGATGTATCTTTATGTGCAAGAAGCATTAAATCTACCAAATAAAAGCACGAATGTGGCAGATTAATGTTTGCTATTGTTTTTGTGTCCGTGTAACCAAAGCTTCACCGTTCTTCTCATTGTTCGACAACAGCAAGGTCACGCTAGGTCATGCAGGTCGTGATGTATGGAAGTAATTAACCTTTCAAGTTACCGTTGTTCATAAACTTGAAATGTTTTTGGTGTCCTCATCCGGTGTGTAACTCAACAAAAAAGTTATCTTTTAATCTCATACTCATAGCTGGCTGAGACCAAGTTCTAACTTTGTTAGGAAATCAGCTTTTAGTTATTTTCTACACTTCTAAACTTTGGACTGTTGCCCAATATTGTGGAAATGCACATAAATATATATATACATCCCAATTAATTTGTTTGGAAATTACATTGATGATGAACTGTGACGTCTGAAAACTAATGCGGCCGTTGCCTGTGGTTGAAATGTCCTTCACAACAGATACACGTGTCTTTTGATTTATACAATTATAGGTTCCATGGTTCCAGGTATACTATGCATATACATGACAGTGATTGGTTGTTTTAAAAAAAAATATAAATGTGACGTTATGTGTGTGATGCGTGTGAAATAGACTTAGTAATGAACAATTTTCTTAGTTCATAATAACTGTTTACATAACAATATAAAAATTTGTAGTTCATGTTACAATAACACAACATAATGAGGTAAGTTAACTGTGATAAAACAAACAGTTGTGCAACATATTTATTTAACATTGCCTTGATACTAACATTAACATCTTATCCATTTCATTTTATCTTTATTCACTAAACCCACAAACCAAAACAGCATAACTTAGCAAAAACAGTAAACACTGTATCCAGAGTGCTAAACCTCATTAAAGAACTTATTGTGAAACATGTAGTTTGCAAACAGTGTCAATTAGAGTGATCCATAGCTGTGTGCCTATATGTCACCATTTCAAAACTCATTAAATATGAACGTTGGAGCCATTTTATTATCTCTGCGCCAGAGAATGTTTTTTGCAGGTATGCTCCTGAAGTAAATAATACTTTATATCTTTTCAATATGATGTGGATATATTTTATGATAAACTATTTTCAATGAATAAATACATTATTTTACAGAATTTTTTTTTCAAAACATTTAATTTTTTATGCAGAGATTGTTCAGTATTAAATAAAATGATCTGGCAAAAAGTAGCCAGGTTATATTGTTAACTGTAACGCTGTAAAAATTCTTATTGCCAAATGGCCTCGATTTTACACGAAGGTCAATTTACAGAACACTGCAGGATCTGTTAGAAATTCATATATATACATTTTTTAATATAAACAGCTTAGGACACGTTTCCAAACTGCACTAATTGTATCAACTAAAAAAAAAACTGTATGCCCTGTGAATCAAACGAAGATGCTGGTGCTGAACACATGCAAATTAGACATTTTAAAGAGAAAATTAAGAGTATGTTTCCCCTCGTGTGTCAATTATTATTAAATTAGTGTTGTGTTGCCCCCTTGTCACATATTAACAACTAAATTATAGCAATTAAAACTTGTAAAATTACATACTGTCATCATATACAGGTGTTAGGTGTCACACATTTAACATGTAACTGATATATTTCATATGTTATGTAGTTAAATATTTGTGATACTGATCGTAATAATTTCACAAATGTTTAACATTTTATTAATCATTACATTGGTATGTCATTCCTGATCAAGCTGAAAGTGGGCATATGAGTTTATATTTAGGCCTGATGATCGTGATTGATCGATTTTGGTCATACAACTTTATTCAAGGGCCTGACCAAATTTTTATATAAATTATGCATAATTAATAACCGTGTACACCATTAATATAACCCTAACAAGTATTTATGCATACCATGGCATAACTAATACTAACAAGATAGATGTTACATGACATCATCGGAAATATAACTTATTAGCATCAATCTTCAAACTATGTGACTGGTCATACATTTAAGTAGTGTAAAAAATGACGGTCTGATTTTTTTTACATAGCAACCATGAATAGACTGCGAAGAAATCTGATTGATGCCGATAACTGACCTTCACAAATAAGTATTTAGTTTGGTATGACATTTATTATACTCTACACAAGAAGAATCAGAATCTACTAACAACCCTTGTCATGGCAGGGGCTACTACATACCCCGGTAAAAAAAATTACACAAATCGTTCATCCAGTTGTCCCCTCTCTGGTGGCTCATATTTTAGGCATGTGATAATCGACATTATAAAAAAGAAAACAAAAAAGATCAACAGCGCACCATGTGATGTCTTTAAAGTAAGAGATCCATCAAGGTGGCTTGTCAACGTTGTTGCATTCAAGACATGCCCCTGTCTACTACTATATTATTATCCCTTAAAACCCCTCTCAAAAAACACACCAAGCACCATCAATTATCCCCCATAAGGTAGATTTCTAAGGCTGCGAAAACTAAACTGTTTCAGATAGGAGGTGAGCACGCAGCACTTGACATGCAAGAGATCTTATCAGCAGACGGCAGTGTTGATGTGTAAAATTACCAAACTTGTTAACCACCAATGTCGTTGCCCGCTGCGCCATGTTTACACAGACGAAACATCACCTACATGGTTTCAACCAGGATCTCATGTGGCATTGACACAACCATGAAGCTGTCTGATTATAAATCAGAAATAAGCTTACATAACAATGATTTGTTGTGTCTTATCAAATGTAAGACTATTAAATTTTGTTTAGCCAGCTTGAATACTGGCCGGCTGGCTACCTCACTGCATAAATAATGAAATACACTGCCATACCAAATGAACATGAAGCCGCCTTTTAAATGAATAAAAACAACCAACACAAAAACATGTATGTACATGTGTGTATGTGTGTGCATGTGTACATGTGTACATGAAACATTTTCTACAGGGGTTTCAGGAAATGTTTGTTCATAAAAATATTGTATCTAGTTTGTGAATCCTACAGTATGCCACTCAGTCATAATAATACTATAATTATAAGATGGTGTCTTTTCTTTTAATCATAATCATCACTCATTACACCTCATGGTTACAAATGTGGATTAGACAGAATCAGCATGGTTACGTCAACACAGAAACTTAGCAGTATATTTAATAATGTCAACAGCTCTCACATAGCCTACATTATTAATCTCGCGATGCTTTTTACACCTGACTAACGTCCTGAATAGTTCTATACAAAAATGTCATTTTAATTTCACAAGTAGTGACAGTAACAAAACTCTCATAAATACATATATTAAATGATATTCTAATGGTCTATCGAATCACACCGTGACATTTTCATTGTATTATTTTAGATATGCCAGCAGGGTATTTAGGGGGTTCATTGCCCCCATGCAGGGTTGCCATGGCATCATAACACCTAGGTTTGTTTATCACTAATTCAGTGTCACCCAGGGATAGGGTATCCCCTGAAATCTTCCAGTGGGGAATTCCCAAATGCTGTACTTCTTAACAGTTATAAATTAAAACATGCCAGCATGTTCTTTTGTGCTGTAGACATCTTGGACAATAATGCTGTCTTTCCAGGCTGCTTGTAGTCTTGGCTTTATGGCACATGGCAAAACTTATTTAAAACAAAAAATTAAACAAAAGATTAATTTGGTGACGCATAACATGAAAGCTTCAACAGTTTGACTAAGAATAAATTTATGCCAATCCTATTATAAAAATTAATGCTGAAAGACTACAGAACATTCTAAAATGTCACCGATGATGATACAGCTATTTTTGTTTATGACATCAGTGTTGTGTCAGCAATATTCTTTGTTGTAAACCATGGTTTATTATGTCTCGCCAGGTCCATTACTGACAGTGAGAACGCTGGTCAATTCCTCGTTTCTACAGTGTCTACACATAAGACTCAAGTTTATTTTCTGTATCCCAGATGTATCCAACTTGCTATAGTCAACAAACAACCCAGGGATGGTTCCACTGTGCATGGGACCGACTAAGATACAGTCACTCAACTACTGATCCACGTTTAGTCCAATAATTATTCACAGAAAAAATGTTTGCCTAGTCACACGTACAATCTAAATTTAGAACTATTGCATTGAAAACTATCTTTAAACTAAATAACTGAAGAAGAAGATTTTGCTGATAAGGTTTTTTGAATGCCTACTAAACAGCCTTGCTTACAACCATCACTATAATTATATTGGACATGTAATGATGTTTTCTAGGGGGTTTGACACAAAATAACCCAGCACATTTGCTGTAAAACAACCCATAATAACTGCATCTGTGTTGTTATTAGTGGTTTTCTTCATGACTATCCGTACCTCTATAATGAGACAGACCACTGACTAATATTTACTGTGCATAACTGTTATGTTCAGTTTAGCTTACCCTTACCATTACAGGTAACGGGCACGTTTAAAAAATAACTCACAACTGTGCATGCACATACCTATTTATGGAAACCATAGAATTTTTTACTTTAAAGCTCCATTGGATTTAGATACAGATTTGTATTTTTACATGTAGCTACAACTCACAGCTTTTCTCTATATATTATGCCAACTAAACTGGTGCATTTATGGTTTAATTTAATTATATTTATTTTGTAACTGTAACCTGAAGCACGTTTCATATTCATGGTAGTGTATCCTTACAATATATATATATATATATACAGTGTTCAAAATGAAGGCCGTTTTATCGACGGCCAACGATTAAAAAAACGCTTTCCATCAATTCAGTTAGCCAAAAATGTGCAAGTTATCATCCCCACCCCACCAATTCGTCCTGACGGCCACGACTGGGTTGGACTGTATTAGTTATGCATATTACAGTACTCACTAATCTATGCTAATTTGATATAAAATACAATTGTAACAAACTACTTCTTCCTTGCCAGAAACAGATCGCTGCCAAAGCAAAGGCGAAGTCTGCACATGCCAGGGAAACCCCTGCATTTGTAACATGGATGCTTATTGGATGATTCACATTTAATGACGTAAAAAATTTTTGAAGGATATTACGTCAATTTACTTAATACTGGTGATACTAAGGAGGCAGACAATCCGATTGACATTATAATGTACCAGTACATTCTGATTAATGTGATATTTGGCTGTGAAAGTGGAGGCTTCAATTTGGAGTAAATTGAGAATGGCATATATTTTGCCCGTGCCAGGCCTAGGGCAGTGCGCGCGAAACTTTGGCATCTATATTACTTTCAACATAATGTTACTTTCAACATAATGTTACTTTCAACATAATGTTACTTTCAACATAATGTTACTTTCAACAACTGTAACTGTTGCAAATAAAGTTCGCATTGACAAGTTTATTAAATTCATTACTTTGGTCTGCTAGTCATAAGAAATCAAAGACAATATTTGGTATGGTTTATATTATTCTAATTTAAAGCAATGTCTGGTTTAGTTTAACAACTTTTATGCCCAAAAACTTTGCTTTATTACCTATACTTATAATTCATACATTTTTGTTGGGCCAGTTCAAGCTTACTTGGGCCGGTTCAAAATGGAACTGGGCCACTAAAAAAAACCTGGGCCAGTTCATTTTGTTGCTAATTTCAGACACGGATATATACTGGTTTAGGGTAAACCATAAATATATAACATGCTTCTATTTGCCCATATTCTAACATATAATTATGTATTTGTTAAATACTTTAAGATGTCACAAACTGTGTTGTTGTTCACTACTAATAATGCCGTATTTGTGTGTTCATCAGAAATGTGTTGTGTTGAAGAGAAATGTGGACATTTAGACATATATGCAATTAAATACTGTCAAATATGGTTGGGAATTACTTCACCAAAACAAAACTCGCACACACATCTTCTTTCAGACAAAAACAGGAAGTATTACTGTATTTTTTTATGCAACATCGCTAAATTTCATAACAAATATTCACAAAATACAGCAACGCTCCTGCAGCAATCTCGACAAGCAGAGGTGGAGTGAATATTTGGTTAATGAGTAGGAGTATTTAAAAGTTATGAGTAACAAGTAAGTACTTCATCCAAGTTTTGAGTATGAATACTTGAACATCATATTTATAAGTACTCTGCTTCCTTATTTCGTTTACATTCTATGAATATATATGGCATATATATATATATATATATATCAAAATGTTTCACCCATGCCAGGCCCATATACATATATATACAAAAACTTATTTCCAGGTATATCCCTAGTAAAATAGAATCAGGATTCTTTACTAATTAATGGTAATTTCATTTTAAATATTTTAATTATACCAGATTTCTTTTAATGTTTTCTTGCAATACAGTTGCAACGCAATTTTGTCAGTTTATTATCTCAGTGACTATGCAGAACAGTATCAGTATCTACATCATATTGACTATTGTGGATATGACATTTAATACAGCCCTGGTAAATAACAACTTAGTTTATGGGTCATTCTTCAGTAAATGTGCATTTGCAGACACCAATACTCGAAAAATAAAGTTGCCATTGTCACCTGTTTGCTGTTGCTTTTATTTTATATAGAATAATATATCTCCTTGTGGGTATTGTGAATGGATGTGCTCAAGAGGAAACCAAAAGAAAGGGAGGGCGGGAGTAATAGTTGTCTCAACTCTGTTATGACGACCATGAAATGGAATCATTGATATAGTGTTGTTTCCACTATTAGGTCTGATTAATCGTAAGGAAAATTAGTTTACCTAAAATAATTTTTTGTGCACTGAGGTATGTATGTGACCTAGCTCTTGCATTGATGCACAAAATTATTTTATTTTTGTTAGTTCCTGGGCAAAAAGTTACTTACTATTGCACTAGATCACACATGCAACTGAATAACTTTCATCTATAATATTTCTAACTCAGCATGCCTACCATTCA
>OY759267.1:53609084-53639084 GCA_963662155.1 Lamellibrachia columna
TATCGGCTTAATGGCGCCGTTAGTACTAGTTAACGGACAAAGCTCTTGCTTCGTGTGACGCCGTGGCCTTTAATATACAATCACTACGCAAAAAAAACGTTAATTACCTGTCGTCGTCGACGATATAAAATATATAAAAAGAACTGGACAACACTCGTGCACGATGTAAATCTGCGCGAGTCGCTAAATAAAGAGCAGTTTCATTCGATGCATTTATGTGGGTGAATGTAAACCATTTGTAATTACCAATAGGCCGCCACGCAAATAGTTTGTGTTGCGTCGTGAGGGCCTAAATAGAGCAGACTGCCTAACCCGCTCTGCCCGATAATTGCGCGCCTGATTGTAAAGCGTTTTTCACGAAGCCGCATTAGTTACGTTATGATTTAGGGGATATCGGGGCTAGTTGTTACAATTTTAAGTTAAAGTCACTTTTTGTGAAAAGTATTTCAGATGCATTATTTACGACAACGCATACATTAAATTTATTATTCGTGTTAATAAAATGTGCCATGCCACATACATTCCATATCATAGTTAGGTAGATATGTGAAGTTTCCCAGACGCGGTCGACTGTAACGCTTACGGAGCTAGTTGTTACATCAAACAGGGCACGTTGTTATAGCAAAGAACGTGTGGATCGCAAAACAAGTGTCACTCGTACATGTTACTGTTATTATTTATTTAACAAGGTTATCATCCAAGACAAAACACCCAGATGGCAAGTGGACAAGGAAGCCATTGGCTTATTGAGGGTCCAAAACACCCGCCCTTCCGAGATATCTGTTGTTGTTGCTTGACGCTGCTAGCATTTACAGTACTTGTTATAAACCAGTAGACCTCTACGTGAAATAGAGAGTTCATGTTTCGTGGTTAAATACATTTTGTTCTTGCAGTCATTGTTAGCACACGATTCGCTGGCTGAGGCATCGGTGCGAGTCACCCGAGCGTTGTTATAGGTGTGGGGTTTATCATATATAGAAAGACTAAAATTACTGAAGCTACCCACATTAGTATACCAAAGGCTAAGAGGAGACATGATAGAAGTCTATAAAATAATGCACGAACTGTACGATAATGAATCTGCACCAAACCTCCTGAAATGGGAGGATGTGACACTAAGATCAGGAAATAGAGGACACTCCCTTAAATTATTTACCCAAAAAGCAAAAATAAATCTAATAAAAAATGCATTCCTCTAAGAGTGGCTGAACCATGGAATAGTCTCCCAAACTCTGTAATACAAGCTAGATCAATTAACTCATTTAAAAACAAACTACCCAGGCAATAATATACGACTATGAATCTCCTTTAATAATAACTAATGGAACCGGAAATTATGATATAAAAATATTTGATTCTGAAGATATGATCATGGAGGAATCAACTGGATCATGCGATCAGAATCGTCATAAGGTATCATAAGGAAAGGTAACAACTTGCCCCAGTGCAATTGTAACAACTTGCCCCAAACACAATTTTGTTGCAGTTAAACGCACGTGGACGATACAAAATCCTGAATTTCAGTTAAAGTTCTACTTGGCATAACTCCGTATACTATACAGTAGACATGTTTCTAGTTTCATTCTCGAAACCTAAAAAGTGGCTGCGTGAGATGATAGTGTGTGGGCATACCCAAACAAGTTTTTAAGTGGTTCAAAAGTCAGTTTTGCCCACACCTAGTTAACTTCTTCTTATCTCCCGATTGTTGGACGGTGTGTCCGATGGTGGATTTCTAACCAACTACTGTCGATGGTATCTCCGCATGTGTAACAACTTACCCATGTATACAACTAGCCCCGGTTTCCTCCCCCCCCCACCCCAACTAGAGAACTTACAGCACCGATAACTGCTGGGGACACTGTCAATCCAGGGACTCGGGCTGCTTCGGAACGGCGAAAAATGCTCGCTGCACCTGCAATTTGTTGAAGGCCACGGCACAGGGAGCAATGGGAGCGAGTCGAGGCGAATGACAATCGCGTCGTGTCTGTCGTCGCAGCTAAACGTCAGTTTGACAGCGGCGAGTCCTTTCATAAATAACGTCAAGATTTTTTTACGCCATGCGATGCCATAAAAAGCCAGGCGCACAACCTTAACCTTAACCTTAACCTTAACCTTAACCTTAACCTTAGCACCTTTCGTCGTAGACAAACGTTTTTCCCGTCACATTCTCAGACGAGAGATTGTCGCCGACAAAAACGTACATGTGACGGGCGCACTCGATTTCGACACTTTCTGCAACAAGAGTAAACGTTACGTAACGTTACTCTTTAGGGGACCCTTTTATTCTCTGTTACGGCAACCCACTCGAAAACTACTGCCCCACATTTCTGTTATTTCTAGAAACATGCGCGTTATATATTATCATTGGGATTAAAGGTCAAACGTCTTTTTAAAAGCCTCACGAAACATGCCGGACTGTCTTGAAACTCGCCCCAATGTGTCAGGTAAACACCGCGTAGACTAGTTCGTACCACAGACAAATGTGCACGACGTGGCATGTTAGGCAATATTAAATAAGTAAATTTAAAACAAACTCGACATTTGTGATTATCAACTGAATGGCAGGCCTGCGGATAAGCAGGGGGGAGGGGGTTCAGGAGATCGCCCGACCCCCTCTAGACAAACAGAGGGGTTCAGGGATTGGTCGACTTCCTGTAGACACTCGTAGGGTTTTGAGGGGACCGTCCGACCCTCCTGTATGGGTCATGCCTTAGTTAGGTTTGCAGGTGTGTTGCCAGGTTTGCTGGTGTGTTGCCAGGTTTGCTGGTGTGTTGCCAGGTTTGCTGGTGGAACCTGTTGAGAGTGAAATTGTGGATTTTTAGATGATTTTAATGGCCACCAATGGAAACTGTAACTGTAAGCTGAACCCTGTAAGCACGCGAAGGGGTTTCAAGGGATCGCCCGACCCCCATGTAGAAAAGCGGGGGAGGTTTGAAGGGATAGCTCGATGTCGCTGTGGACACGCGGAAGGGTTCAGGGGATTGCTCGACCCCCCCCCCCCCCTGTAGACAAGCAGAGGGGGTAGAAGAAACTGCCCGGCCTCCTGCAGACATGCAGAGGCCCCTCTGTTGGCCCCGCAGGACCAACAATTAAAGTACTTCTGTTCAAAAAGGTATAATTATTCATAATTACGACACTTTAGGAAGTTCCAGCAACTGAACTATATGGGAATCTATATAGATGAAAATAAAATATAGATAATAATATTATAAACGGTCACAGAGGATTATGATCAGAGTTAGAACCAAAACGTCAATGTTGTTTAGAAACTATTAATTATTAAACTATTGAACTATTAATCTCTTTCAGTTCTTGTTTTTAAACATTGCTACCGAGACCAGCTGCTTAAATGAGCTTGTAGACCCTACAATTGTGACAGTTTTTCTTTGGAAAACTGCCGGCATCCTGTGCGTTTAATCCAGTGGTGGCTCGTTATTTGATGTTTTTATTATGCAGACCAGGTAAATTGCATTGGTTTGGTCATGTCATGATAACAGGCCTCTCCAAAACAATTCTGCAAGGCACAGTGAATGAGAGAGCCTGGAAGCGACGAAGGACTGAGAAAAGTTGAGATAAATTGTTCGCAAACGTCTGAAGAGGTGTCACAACGGCAGCGTTTGTCAGGTGAATGATTGTACAGAACTGCATGATATACATTTGAAGTAGTCGACAGCAAGCAAAGGACGTAACACTGATAGGAGACCGGGACCTGAAGCACTGTTAGTTGTTTTGCTGCGTAGAAAGCCACATTTGTATAAGAACAATATGTATATAGAGAACGTAAAATGACATGCCAATCGACACATAGGTATGTATTTTGCTTCGCACAAGAACCCGCGTTTCCTGGGCCATGCAACAAAAAGCGGTAGATCTACTAATTTAATGATACGAGGGCGGCAGATGAAGATCTGGCGTCGCGGTTGTGAAGGGAGTGTGGAAGATTTTTTATATTTTAGGGTATATTTATTTATATTGCATTTCTGGTGCATTTTCTACGTGAACAAGTGGTGGTTTGGCAGTAGGCCTATATTTGGAATCGAAGTAAGTAAATATTTTTTTTAAACCGTGAGATTGCGGTTTGGCTGTAGCTTTTGGTTAGAACGCAGCATAGCGGTAGACTCTGTAAAAATCGGTAGTTCTACCTGTAGACTTGGCGCCTCTGAATATTCGCGACGCCAAACACAGGTTTGGCAATAAAGGTGCGGCATGCAAGAATATATCTTCTATAGTGTATAATATTATGTGAGTGAAAAATAAATAAAAATCTAATGTACAAATAGGTGTCAGGTCCACATTATTGCAGTGAAGATAGGTGTAGATGACAATGCCAAAAACACCCTTTGGATAGCACATTGCCAGCAATAGGCAAGTAATAAAAAACCTCTGAACTCAACAACTTCGGCGGGCAAACTTCACCACGAGAAGGCTGTTAGCCGTTGATGCTGCCATCTAACGGACAGTGCTCGAGTGCTTTCTCTTCGCCAGTACGTAGTGGTAAACCCCCACAGACACAAGTAGCGAGTCGGCGACTACTGTGGTGACTTTTCCATCGGTGTGGCCTGTCCGAGGAGCGCAAACAGCCCAACGTGTGTCGCCTTGTAACGGTCAGTGGCTTCGAAACATAAAGCAAGTTAGCCGGACTAGTGGCGCACCACTGTGGATGGTTCCCAGTCCGCCAAGTGGCGCCACTAATGTGGCGAGGGCGCTCAACATTGCGGTGAATAAAATGCTAAAGAATTTTTCTCTTTATGATCAGGGAAAAGGGCATGTTTGCATACTACGGCTGCTGTTTTGTTCAACCTATTTCAATCCACTGCTGGGTGAAGTGTTCTTCACCAATCTTCCAGGCTGGTATGTCTTCGGCCAGTTGTTTCTATTTTTATGCCGACGCAATCCCTGATTTCATATCGGCACAATTTTGCCTTCCTTACATGTGATCTTGGTTATGTATTATTTTTTTTACCGTACAGTGGAATGACTTGTTTCGTAAATGTGAATCGCGTTTTTAAATAAAAAAAGGCGAAGCGCTAAACATGGAACGGAGAAAAGGAAGAGAAAGTCAAGGAATGAGACTATTTAACAATGGATTGTTGTCAGAAATTATATAAACGGAAAAGGAGCGCACAGTCACAGTTCAAGGAATCATATATTTGCCCGCCGAAGTTGTTGAGTTCAGAGGTTTTTTTATTACTTGCCTATTGCTGGCAATGTGCTATCCAAAGGGTGTTTTTTGGCATTGTCATCTATCACCTATCTTCACTGCAATAATGTGGACCTGACACGTATTTGTACATTAGATTTTTATTTATTTTTCACTCACATATACACTATAGAAGATATATTCTTGCATGCCGCACCTTTACTGCCAAACCTGTGTTTGGCGTCGCGAATATTCAGAGGTGCCAAGTCTACAGGTAGAACTACCGATTTTTACAGAGTCTACCGCTATGCTGCGTTCTAACCAAAAGCTACAGCCAAACCGCAATCTCACGGTTTAAAACAATTTTTTTTCTTGTTCTGATAAAGCTCACACGAAAAATAATATTGCATAATCCCACATTGGGTGCTCTCTAAACAGCGTTTCAGGCAATGTGCAGTAAATTTGCTTTAACAAGTCTTTGTGATTAACAACCAACGACTTCAAGGATATCATTTGCCGCCAAGTGAATAGATTTAGTATTAGATAAATGTAGGCATGATGAAGGTAACGCGAGTCATTATACTTTTAGGCCACCAATTGCTGTCCGGGGTAAATGAATGTCTGTCAAAGGTATTTTTATTAATCTACAACAAAATTATTGATTACTAGGTGAAAACAGTACAATATGCTGTTTATATGCACACAAAAAGATTGCCATTTCGGCCATTATGTTTTTCTTATAATATGTTAAAAGGAATAACAACAAGGCACTAACTAAAATCCTTTTTCGGTGCGTACACAGAGTTTAATATTGCATGTATGCCTACTATATGACGATATAACAATGAAACAGAAAATTTATTTATAGGAAAATTAGATGTTTAATGCGTCCATTTCGCTCGCAAAGTGCGTGTAAGCAAATGCGACCACGTGGTTTTGTGACGTCACTTGTGACATTCGTTTACATTCAGTTCGTGACTTCTATGCATAGCTTCAGAATAGTTTCACTCGTGTCACGGGTGGTGACGATGGCAATTTTCCGGAATACAAAGTAAAAAGTAACGATTTCTAGCGGTAATTAATACCACATAATCATCTTCGAATTCGGCTCCATCGTAGCCGTTTAGCGAAGCCAGTAGCCTTCGGATTCGACCTTTAACTTTTTGACCTAACCATGAAAACGACCACATAGAACCGCCAAACTTCTCATATATCTAAATTACATGTACACATGTCACGTGGTCAAAGTTACTCTTTCTTCCGCATAATGATATCAATTTACAAACATAAAAATAAACAAAAACTTGTCATCTCCTACGCCTAGCTCCGTATGACGAGTTTTTGTTTTAGTTTTTGTAAATTTTTATCGTTATATGGAGGTAAGAGTATTTTTTGACAAAGTGACATGTGTGTATGTGTGGTAGAAATATGAAGAGAAGCTTGGCGGTTCTAGGTGGTCGTTTTCATGGTTAGGGTCAGAAAGTAAAAGATCGCGCTGACAGTGTCAGTAACTGCCCATTTGCGAGGCCCGTTTGCCTTCGATCCGAGTGACGTCGTCACTGCCCGTGTCGCTAACTGCATTCGGGTTCTACGGATTGATGGCGTCAACATAGCTTCCACTAATGGGAATAATATTGGCTCATCATCCTCCTTTAAATATATTTTACCACCAGGATAATCCAGGACTGCCATCTTCTCCGGGTCGCGGTCTAAACAAGTTTGTGCTTCGTCGGCTTGAAATTTCAAGGCTTCGTTTTCGCAAGCGATTTCTTTAACAAAGTTGGCTGCGACGGTGAGTATTGGCGACAAATGACGATCTCCAGTGTCACGGACACGCCATCTCTTTTGTCGCACTCTGTAAGATCGCCCGAATCCAATGAGAATTGTGTGCATGTGATCATGCATCATGTAGCGGTGAAAACATGTGACGTGGTGAAGTCAAAGGTTCGGCAACCACAGTTCCTTCGGAAGTAAGGGTGTCAACTCGAACGATCGATACACATACAAGAGGATGACCGGACACGGAGGCCGGGCTTGGTCTGTGGCAGTGGCCTTTTGAAGACAATGCCCGTAGAAACAGGCGGCATGAGCAACAGGGCCGTGCGTGTTCAAACAAAACTGCGCCTCCAAATGGACCATCTATGGTGCTATGATTGCGTTCTTATTTTTCGTCGTCTTTTTTTTCCTTCGTCTCCTGTTTCTTCTTCTTCTTTTTATCTTCTTCTTATTCTAACGTCAACAGACTACAATAAGGAATCAACACAATGAATGACCTTTGGGTGAATGACCTTTGGGGTGAATGACCTGTAAGGTGGGGCACCGCGAAAGCGTCATGCTTTCAATGTTGTTGTTTTGCATATGACTGTCTTCTTATTCCAACGTCAACATACTACAATAAGGAATCAGCATAAGGAATGACCTTTGGGGTGAGTGACCTTTGGGGCGAATGAACTTTGGAGTGAATGACCTTTGGGTGAATGACCTTTGGGGTGAATTACCTGTACGGTGGGGCACCGCGAAAGCGTTATGCGTTATTTCGCATATGACTGTCTTGGAAATCGCTATATAAATTTGTGGGCATTGCCATACGGCCGTTTAAGTTGCCCACACAACCATTATGGTTTTCCCCCATTTCACAATGTGTACTGATGATAGGGTTGTCGAGCCCTTTTAGACCATTTGAAATTGCTCCTCCGAGTGGAAACTCGTTAAAATTGCCCCGAATCCTCCCAACAGAAACACACACGGTACACCGAGCCCAACCGGATGTTAGGAACCGTGGGAGACGTCACGTGGGCCTCGTATTGTTTGCTCCAGTGCAGATCACCGTGTCGGTATTAGCGTGGCTCGTGTTACACAAACTGCGGGTAAGTCTCTAATACAATTCTTACGCAAGGCGTAATTACTGACGAATGAATCGTGCGTCAAACTTTGCCTTTACTGACAAACTCGTCACGTTCAGTTATTAGCGCATCGTCAAGTTACGACACCACGAGTCGGTCACGTTACCGTCACGGACACGGAAGCTTGTCGCACGCCATCAAAACGAGCATAAACGGGCTTGTTCCGATACGGTTCCGCTAATGTAGTCCATCGTGCAATCTGCGCGAACTCGCTTCCATAGTTCAGTTGCCTGTTTTTACAAACGGCCTCAAGGTCGTTGACTACGCCAAAGCAGCACACGGCCGGTTGGGTTTGATTCAGTCAATTCCTGATTGGATGATATGTCTTTCAGCACTGCCGAGTTGTTAACGGCCACGTTACCTGCCATCAATGCGAATTGTTCTGAATCAAATTGGTTGCGGATTCGACTTTGTTCATTCACCCTGTATAGTGGTCAACCCAGTTTAGCTGCGATGTGATTATCATCGACTCACCGGAAAGAGTTTCTGCACGTTTAAGAACGTCCACGTCGGCGAGCCATCCTACCGTGTGGTAACCACAGTTGAACGTAGGTAACGCCAGGGTTCATAAGGCATCTCATGCGGGCAAAATGACAAAATGCCCGTGTGAAAGACCTGCCCTGTCCATATGAGTTTTTCTTCAAGTGTAATATATAATATTCAATTTAAACTAATAAAAGAACAAATTCATATGTAGACTAACAATAATCAGTAATAATTAGTTTTAAATCTTCCAATGGCACAGCGGCCCAAAAACTCCAACCCGGTATTTGTGCGTAGAATTGCTGCCAGCCAGCCTGCTGACCGTTCAGATCTCGAACAGAACGAGCCACGACAATGAGGCTACCACGTTCTGTCGCCATTTTTGGCATAGTATTTTTTGTGTCCCGCCCTGTTGTTGATCGTGGCATCGTTTGTCATCAATTTGAAATTGTCTTTGTTTATTTCAATTGTATTTTGCTAAGCACGCAGCGTGAAAGAGTATGCAATCTTTCCGGTGTTGGTTTTATATCATTTTGAATTGAAACAAAAACATTCCAGTCACAATTCACAAAACACAATTGGTAGCCATCTTGAAAATTTAGATTTTTAGGTTTTCATACCCGTGGACAAAAATGTGCACAATAGTGAAAAGTAGCCTACATTTGCTTCTCTGAATTGATGGTAATGACATTGGAATTGTTCATGGCATGGTGAAATTGGCGTATGTCGTGGACATCTAAGCTGCAAACCTAACACGTTTTTTTATACAGATTTTCGAAAATAAATGCACAAAGTCACAATTTGGGAATATAGGAAATAAAGTTTAAGTTTTGGGGTATGACTTTATTTCCATAAATATTTTCGGTTACTTTATTTCCGTCATTTTAATTCCTTATTTTGGTTTGCAATTTCAATTCCAGTGAATATATATTTACTTGATTTTTTCCACGATTTTTTCTCATGACATTGAGGGTATTGCGACTAATGTAAACGCACAATGTTCGGGAGCGTTTCCGCACGAAACACTCGATGAGACGCCAGAGGAGGTAGACCCTGTGTACACGCTACACGCACTGACCCAGATATTCAAAAACTCAAAAGCGTTACTGCTGCTATGCTCTTAACCCAGCACAAAGATAGATGAATTCTATATAGGCTTTCAGAACGTCTTATCTGAACAATATGTTTGACTAAATTATCAGCAACTCGGACGTTGGACATTTTAACCGGAATTTTACTTAGCTTATTGAACACCTTTCTCGAGTTGCTAAACAACAGTTTACCTAACTTATTTGAAACCATTGTATCGTTTACTGTATTTTACACTTTAATCTAGTAAGCAACTGCATATTTTGTTTGCAAACTCACGACCATTAGGAAGATAATAATGTATATTTTATAAGGTTTATCGTGAATAATTTGTTTTACAATAATAACAGTAATAATACTTATTATTATTATTCAATCTTTGCTCAAGTTCCATTTATGTGGATGTGGCGTACTGTAATGATAAAATGCTTCCTCATCATTGGCAGTAAGTCATATTCCACGGATTAACTAAAAACTTATCCTCAATGTTTCTTTGGTATTCTGGATTTGCCTATAGAATAGATAGCAGTTTGGATGTAGCATGTTCCCTAAAGTCCAGTTATAGGGTGCAGTACTAAACCGACTTGACCGGCCGTGACAACTGAGCAGCATTGGACTTGGGTAAACTTCACTTGCGGAAACTTGGAAGAAATAAAACTGGGTTTACCCAGAAACCAGAAGAACGGGAAAGAGTACAGATGACTCGGAGAATCAAGTGAATTCCCCACAGTCCAGGAGCATTAGGGTTGAACATGGGAGTAAATAGGAAAAAGATATTTTTGGATAGTTGCAAACTACCATATTGAACAACATTCCAAGTCAAAAAGCTGTGTGCGGTTGTCACAACAAGGCTAGATGAGATAATTATTTAACGAGCGATATTTTTCAGTGGAGAAATTGTGTTTGTCATTTGTGATGTTATGGCCAACAGCTTTTGTCTAGATTTCATGTTGTCGCAACAACTGGACGACAGAATTCATGAACGGAAGTAACGTTAACACAGTGGCCTACAATCTGTGATAGTTCTCACGCACCTAGCTTTGCTGTGACAAACGCAGCGCGGGGTAAACAAGGGACCTTTTGAATTGTTATTCAATATGGTATTTTGTAACTATCCTGAAAACAACAGCTTTGTACCGTATTTATTTCCATGTTACGACCATCTTTGACGTAATGTTCCTGGACTACCAGCAGTAACACTTAACCAGCATTATGACAATGACGTAAGACGTACGCACGTAGCTAATAGCATGTTGTAAAGCATGCCGATGTAAACACGTAGCAGCAGGTGTACCGTGCGTAGAAATCCGGCGCGTGCCAATTCAGCGTTTCAACTCGGAATAACGAAAGGCTCCACACACGGAACACGCACACAACAGACATGAACTCGTTACGTGCGTGCACGTACCACGCGTCGCCTGTTTCAGCAAACCGGTTCAGTCGTACATGTGATTATATGACTGAGGCCGAACGCGGTCAGTCGTGAAATTCACAGGTTCTGGCGTCGAACGTACACAAGTGACATTAAGAGAAATGTTCACGCTTCATCGCACCGCGCCCGGCGGTCGCACGGAGCCAAAGCTCCGAGGAACTTATTCCAGTTGGTTCCAATCTACGGTTGATAGGTCCGAATTAAATGTCTACAACGCATCTAGGCATCTTAATTTAACTATAACTCACTTAAATGTAAATACATTACATTCACAAATTAAGCATAAGATATTGCTAGATGAATTAAGTATTTATTTGAAACGATATTACATAGATACAATGAATAACACATTAAATGACAGATTTAAATGAAATATTCTTACAGTACCAGGGAGGTCTTCAAAACAGTTGCTTAAATCACATTTTACACATAAATAATGGTGAAACTGATGACAGTAGTGCTTTGCCAGTAATTCCAAATTCTTCATATTATGATATTGAAAATTTCAATTCCATGGTAAACAATAGTGTTAATCGCTTTGGTATATTTAGTACTAATATTCAGTCCATCAATGCTAAATTTCAAGAGCTGGAGGCTTTTGTTGAAGAACTACACTCGCTTAAATTTAATTTTAGCATTATTTGTATCCAGGAAAGCTGGCTAAGGCACACAATGACATATCTCAAATCCAACTAGAAGATTACAATTGCATTGCTCAGGGGAAATCTAGTAGTGCCAAAGGAGGATTAATCATGTACATTCATACAAAATATGAATATAAATCAATAAAAGTTAATCAATATGAAAATTTGGAAGGACAGTTAATTGAAAACAGTTAATTGAAATTACAGGAGGTGGTCTAACAAAGCCTGTGATAATGGGCAACATTTATAGATCATCAAGGGATCTTAATGTCAACTATAAACAATTTATAGATTAATTTTCATTATTATTATCAACATTTAATCAAAACAACTCAGAAGTTATTATTGCTGGAGATTTTAACATAAACTTGCTTAAAATTAACCAAAAATAAATATTTAGTGAGTTTTTTATTCACTAACCGAGCATAGCTTCTTTCCAAAAATAACACTGCCAACAAGATTTTCAAACTTAAATGGAACTTTAATAGATAATTTCTTCTGTAAATTAAGCTACCTTAAATTCAACATCAGGAATTTTAATAAAAAAAATTTCAGACCATCACCCATACTTCCTATTTATCGACAATACACCACTTAAGTGCCTCCAATGCTGTCTGGTGGTCGTGCCTCCAATGCTGTCAGGTGGTCGTGCCTCCACTGCTGTCTGGTGGTCGTGCCTCCAATGCTGTCTGGTGGTCGTGCCTCCACTGCTGTCTGGTGGTCGTGCCTCCAATGCTGTCTGGTGGTCGTGCCTCCAATGCTGTCTGGTGGTCGTGCCTCCAATGCTGTCTGGTAGTCGTGCCTCCAATACTGTCTGGTGGTCGTGCCTCCAATGCTGTCTGGTAGTCGTGCCTCCAATGCTGTCTGGTGGTCGTGCCTCCAATGCTGTCTGGTGGTCGTGCCTCCAATGCTGTCTGGTGGTCGTGCCTCCAATGCTGTCTGGTGGTCGTGCCTCCAATGCTGTCTGGTGGTCGTGCCTCCAATGCTGTCTGGTGGTCGTGCCTCCAATGCTGTCAGGTGGTCGTGCCTCCAATGCTGTCTGGTGGTCGTGCCTCCAATGCTGTCTGGTGGTCGTGCCTCCAATGCTGTCTGGTGGTCGTGCCTCCAATGCTAGCTGGTGGTCGTGCCTCCAATGCTTTCAGGTGGTCGTGCCTCCACTGCTGTCTGGTAGTTAGCACGTTTTATGTGTTTGTTTGTCACACGCATCCTTGCATGGTGACAACTTGGCTGGATAATTTCTTATTGATCCAAACATGGCATGAAGCATAGCAGTTTGAAGCCTTTCACTTTACCATGACCAATTGATGGTTCAATTGAAAAAATACATAAACAAATCTACGAAAATCATTATTATTTTTTATTTTTTGACTCATCGGACAAACTATTCAATAATTATAACGGGTTCAGTAAAAATTCGGCGAAAAAATTGCAAGTGGTCCGGCTCCATACAGGCTACTATATATATATATATATATGTATGTGTGTGTGTGTGTGTGTGTGTGTGTGTGTGTGTGTGTGTGTGTGTGTGTGTGTGTGTGTGTGTGTGTGTGTGTGTGTGTGTGTGTGTGTGTGTGTGTGTGTGTGTGTGTGTGTGTGTGTGTGTGTGTGTGTGTGTGTGTGTGTGTGTGTGTGTGTGTGTGTGTGTGTGTGTGTGTGTGTGTGTGTGTGTGTGTGTGTGTGTGTGTGTGTGTGTGTGTGTGTGTGTGTGTGTGTGTGTGTGTGTGTGTGTGTGTGTGTGTGTGTGTATATATATATATATATAAGGGTATTCACACATTCGCAATTTATCCGATTTGACGATCAAAGTAACTTTTGTCGATGATTGTAGTGAAACCAGGCTCACACATTCTTTTTTTAAAACCGGCTGCGCATGTTTCTTATAAACTGTCAACACACTACACATTTGAACATCAACGAACTTAATTCGCGAAATCAAACCAGGAAGGAGTTTCAATATAGGGCCTAACTCTGCGAGACTCTATGCCGGTGGAAGGACGTGTCTGCGCCGAAGTGGCGACGTGGAACGTGTTATTACTGTAACGCCAGACAAAACTAGACTACTTTTTCCCAAATAAGTAAAACCAATCCATTACGCGTCGCCAAGACATGCCTATTATATCAATTGGGGATCATGTGGCGTCTGATTCGTTAAGTGTGTTTCGGTTAGTCCACAACGTTCACCTGTATAATGCTTTTATAGCCGCAAGGAGAGGTCTGCTAAGGTGAACCCCACGTGAGTGTAACTCTATTCGAAAACGACATAGTGATTTGCCGTCAAACGTTGCGGTAAGCTTATGCTTAATGCCCTTTGATTCACACGCCAGAAACCGTGCAACTTCATACTGGGCCTGGCTGGCTGCAGGCTGCAACACGCTAAACGTACGGCGCAGGGTGGCCCGTATTTAATATCCATAATCCGTTACAGTGCCACTCTAGGCCAGAGTCACACAGAACAACGGCGAAGTTACATGTACCATTGACGCAGAGGCAGCCGATCAGTAAATCTTAGTGTTTCAAGTAATGTGTCACAAGACAAAAGCGAACACCAGACCGGCTGCTAACTCGCCACAGACATCATCCGAAGCAGTACAGTAATGTCGCCAGGTCTAAAACAGGCCAGGCCGGTGATGCACAATGGCCATCCGACAAGTTATTTGCCCCGGTCACAACGAATGAACAATTTCATTATCTGAAAGTATGCCATTATGTTCCCTCAAGTTAAGTGCTTACAGTGTTATCCGGACAACTAGATTTCCAAAACGGTGTGCGGAAACGGACAAAACGGACAAAACGGTGTGCGGAAACGGAAAAAAGCTGGACTAATGAAGCATACGGTATTTCGAGATTCCCATACAAAGCATCACCAAAAACGGATTATCGAAAAACAGACATGCCAAAACGAGCAAGCAGGAAACGAAGAAAAGCCACAAATAGAATGTGCTGTCAATTATCATCGACAGTCATCCGTTGATTAGTCCGTGGCATGTTCTACATTCGTGTTCCTCCTCATTTCGATTGTTCTTTCAATTTCGTGGAGCGTTCTCCGTTAAACTGTTATCTATTAAACGAATTGGTCCTTTCTCGCGCAAGGTCTTTTTCCTTGCACTATCATTATTTCAATTACCTATTTCAGAAGTCTTCTTCAATCTCTTATAAGGTGTAACGGTCGGTTCCTCGCATCAATCGTTCTATTACCTGATTCAAATACCCACGACCTCTGTCGTGGCAATATATCTGTTTTCCTGGCAATATTAACCAATGTTTGTTATTATTTAGCCCCCACCCCACCGCTAGGTTATCTTTTCTGTGCATCGTATTTTCTCCTACCCACCGATAAACTCAAAATAATTTTGTCAGTAGCAGTTCACTGTTATTGGAGGTCATCGTTTCTAGGCCGCGGGCTGTCGCAGTGACCATCTAATTACGACATCTGCGACAGTTTTCTACACATCGAGTCTGTCCTGTTGTAGGGATCATGCCTCAGTTAGACTTCCTGGTGTGTTACACGAATGTAGGGCACAGTAATTTTAGATGTGTTATTTAAAAAAAATCATATCATCTGACATAACTGCATTTGAGCCAGGCACTTTGGCAAGTTTGCTGGTAGAACATGTTGGCAATGTAACTGTGGATTTTTAAATGATTTCAATAGGCGGAAGGATTTTTGACAATTTTTTCGCAACAAGGCACGTGTGCGTAGTAATTCATGCAAAAAATTGTAAAAATTTACGGGTATGGCACGTTCAGGCATTTTAAATGAGTTACAAGTATGAGACTTTGACTAAACTCGATCAGCATATCAATGAGATGATGGCAACAGCAGGTAAGAAGTTTCAGAATTTTTGATGGTCCCGTTTTCTTATAATCGTGCAAAACGTTAACATGGTCGCCAATGGGAAACGTAACAGGAGGCTGAACCCTGTTGTCTCTTGCCGGGGCGGCTTGTGGGGAGTTCCAATGCCATATCCACAGCTTCTCAATACTGATGGCTTCCTCCTCGACCTAACAGCTGTCCCACTCCACTCTAGGGTCGGGCACTGATACCAGTCACCAAGGAAGCCGTTGCTTTCTTTCCTGGACCGTTCTTTCTCCCTGGTTGTAACTATTGCTCCTGGGAATTCATTCCACACTCGGTCGTCGGTCGGTATGTCCTCTTATATGGCCATCAATGTTTGGAGATGGAATTGCCACAACAGCTGTGTGATAAGATGTTCATGACCTGGTGGCTCTTCGCACTTCTGGAGGAGGAGGTAACAAACTACTGAGTAGAGTTTGTGCATCTCGATGGTATCTCCGGCGGTAGAACAAGGTGAGTGTACCAACTTGTTTTCTTTGGGTTAATGGTTGGATGACTGTCCTGCTCAGATAAGCCGCTGACATAGCTATCTGGCATAGTTATATGGCATAGCTATAATCTTATTACCGACCTGCGCTAGCGTTTTTGACATTTTTTTACAACTTTTTTTTCGAGAGAATCAACATAGAAGATGCTCCCCCTTATTTGCCGCCCAAATAAACCGGATGTTGTCATAGCACTCAAGGGATCCTTCCGTCGCTGACACGAACGCATGCTGCCAACCAGCAACTAGGAATTGACACGTGAGTGCAGCTCAAGTCCACAAACGGACCTCTTCCTTGTAAAATAATGGTATGTTCCAAGACATAGGTAAGGTACTCGCCCAATGGCGCTTCCTCGATGGGTGTCCGGTAGACCGGCCCGGGGCAGAAAGCGGCAAGGCGAACGCCCCAACAGGCGACACAACTAACCGGTGTCTTTGTTGCAAGTCGCCTCCCAGACACGCGTAAATGTGATTGTATTTCTAAGATACGTTTACACACAAATTTGTTCATGTCATTAAGTCTTCTAATACATTCTCCAGGGTGTTTTAACAGACCGATATCTGATAACTGGCAAGGTTACAAAATATATTCCTTCTAAACCGTTTCATGCAAAATAAAATGCTTTTTGCAAGTAATGGTACAATGGTACAAATGGTGCAAACAGTGCACCAGTTACGTGACACATAGACAAACCAGCTACACCGGAAGCGAAAGACCTGAACGCGCGCACTACCGTCAGCGTCAGCAGATCGTTAAACGTGACTCGGTGCTCGTAATAACATCCCCTGCGCCATTGACGGAGACCATCGCAGCGCAGTCAACAAGGTGTGTGTTATCGAAAGATCTGCGAAGTTCCTCGGTGTGACTTTTTCCCAATTGTCACATATCACATACAGTGCAGTCGCTACAAGTCGGACTTGAGCCTACAAACTCCGTATTCTTGAAAAACAGGCCTGCGGTACACGTATCTTGAAAGATTCGAGATCAACGCTTTCACGTGTGTATAATGTTATTTGATAAGTAAATAATTACTCATATTAGTCATATTTGAATTGGATAAACCTGGATCATGTCGAATGAAAGGCAAACGTCGACACTGCTCTCTGTGCTAACTCTGTGTCCACACTAATCATTTAGGACTAGTCTTTATATAACAGGTTTACTTCAGTAACAACTCGGGCTCGGTTGTAGGTATTTAGTGTTTTTCTATGGCATCTGCTTTCACATGAGATGATTAATTCATCAAAACACCCTCTTCAAATGCGTACTGTACTTCATATGGTGTGCGTACTTTTGTTAAAATCATATGGTGTGCGTACTTTTGGCTAAAATTATGTTTGTCAAAAACATGTGCATGCTTACCAGGACTTTACCCACGCAATCGTTAAGACTTGTGTTGAACTGCGTTTATACACAAAACCAAATAATTAAACGATAATCTACGATGGAAGAAAACCATGTCGTGTTATTCTGCATTTCCGTGAGACGCCGGTTAATACTTTGAGACCACCCAAGTAGTGTCAACTATTATTACAGTTATACACAACTCTTCCCTAGTATCACGCGTTGTGGCAAAATGACGCTGGTAACTGGGCCAGCGGTTCGTGATCTCTCCGCTGCGACCGGGCAGCGAAGAAGAAACCTGAATTGCTCGCGAAGTGCCGTTTTAGAACGGCCACTGTGTTCGAAGTATTTTAGACACAAACAAGAATAACACGCAAACGCTGACGAATGCTATTGTCGAAATGTCGTTGTCCTGAAGAGGTTTGTCTCCCCTGCTGACTAGCTGCCATGTTCGTCCCACAACGGGGAACCATGCGTCAAGAAACACGCACCGTAAGTCTATTAAAAAGCAAAATCATCAACGGCAAATTTGTTTTTTGAAAAAACATAAGAAAGGTTAGAATCTGTTTTTAACACACGACCAATGTCTGTCTCGCGTGCAATTCATACATATGACGTATTTCAAAGAGCTATGCAGATAAATTAGGCTGTATATTCCCAGCGCTATGCACGCTGTGGTCAGGCCGATAAAACGTCGTGACTTTCTTCTCTAAATATAGCAGATCGTTATATATACATATTAACACATGCATTCAGATCTTTCCTCGTAGTGCAGTGGCTGAGTTGCAACGACAGCGGATAGGGGTGACTATCGGGGATAGGGACGACTATCGCGGATAGGGACTACTATCGGGGATAGGGACGACTATCGGGGATAGCTTTATTGCAACAGTGTTGCGATAGCTGTATGGATATCGCGGTTTATTTATATTTATATTTCTACAGCAACACGAGTAGCGATGCTGAATTATTTTGTCAACTATTGTGACTATCGATAGTTCAGTGTGCTATCGTCGATAGCAATTGATAGTTCAATGGCCTGTCCATAGCAATGCATCGTGACCTCAACTACTTTGATGCGTCTATTGTTCGATACATTGTTACACGCCTAGCAGCGTACGAACAACGTGTTTGCATTGAGATGTAATTGTATCAGTTTTAGTCCGTATTTCAGCGATTATATACTAGACCAAAGACTAAACCAAATATATTGGGAAACGGAACCCGGTGTAAACTAAAGCAGGCCTACAGCCATACATCGCCAGCACACCCCTGGGCTGAGAATGAGTGAAACCCGCCATACATCGCCGGCACACCCCTGGGCTGAGAATGAGTGAAACCCGCCATACATCGCTGGCACACACCTGGGCTGAGAATGAGTGAAACCCGTCATACATCGCCGGCACACCCCTGGGCTGAGAATGAGTGAAACCCGTCATACATCGCCGGCACATCGCTGGGCTGAGAATGAGTGAAACCCGTCATACATCGCTGGCACACCCCTGGGCTGAGAATGAGTGAAACCCGCCATACATCGCCGGCACACCCCTGGGCTGAGAATGAGTGAAACCAGCCATACATCGCCGGCGCACCCCTGGGCTGAGAATGAGTGAAACCTTCCATACATCGCCGGAACACCCCTGGGTTGAGAATGAGTGAAACCCGCCATACATCGCCGGCACACCCCTGGGCTGAGAATGAGTGAAACCCGCCATACATCGCCGGCACACCCCTTGGCTGAGAATGAGTGAAACCAGCCATACATCGCCGGCGCACCCCTGGGCTGAGAATGAGTGAAACCCGCCATACATCGCCGGCACACCCCTGGGCTGAGAATGAGTGAAACCCGCCATACATCGCCGGCACACCCCTGGGCTGAGAATGAGTGAAACACACCACAAACCCCCATTCCCGGGAGCTAACGGTATCGATCTAGGAAACGCGAAATGAACAACCGGGGATTTCTTAATAAAGACAATGTAAGAACAACGGCAACAACACGTCCCATTGTGGGAGTCAAATGGAAACAAGGAAATGTTTCACCCGTCACTGTAGTAACAGAACATTTGTTCCAATCTGGATACTGAAATACTACAGTACAATTATTTCCACGAGCTGCGAATTGTATAATATATGCCTCTTTAAAACTACGGCTCATCATTTGCGAAACAGGACCGCAATACTGCATGTTTGTTATTGTTGTGTGTTGTTGTTGTTGTTGTTGTTGTGTGTTGTTATTGTTGTTGTTGTGTGTTGTTTAGTGGTGAACATCTGGGGACCTGTCGTAGGGATTCCCACATGGCAATCCCCACACATGAATCTCCACACACGAATCCCCTACAGGAATCTCCACACAGGAATCCCCTACAGGAATCTCCACACAAGAATCCCAACACAGGAATCTCCACACAGGAATCTCCACATAGGAATCCCTAAACAAGAATCCCCACACCGGAATCTCCACACAAGAATCCCAACACAGGAATCCTCCACAGGAATCTCCACACAGGAATCCCTAAACAAGAATCCCCACACCGGAATCCCCCACAGGAATCTCCACACAGGAATCCCCCCACAGGAATGTCCAACAGGAATCCCCCACAGGAATCCCCACACAGGAATCTCCACACAGGATTTTCCACACAGGAATCCCAACACAGGAATCCCCCACAGGAATCTCCACACAGGAATCTCCACACAGGAATTTCCACACAGGAATCCCTACACAGGAATCCCCCACAGGAATCTCCACACAGGAATCTCCACACAGGAATCCCTACACAAGAATCCCCACACCGGAATCCCTACACATGAATCCCTACACAAGAACCCCACAGGAATCACCACACAAAAATCACCTCCCAGGAATCCCTGCACAGGTATCCCCACACAGGAAACCCACACAGGAATCCCTACACAAGAATCCCCACACCGGAATCCCCACACATGAATCCTACACAGGAAACCCCATATCATGTGACTACGTCTGACATCATAAAGTTCTCCGAAACAAAATGGAATCATGCTAGTGTGTGAAGGTAAACAAGAGTGGACACGAGTCGTGTAGAATACAATCAAATATGACGAAACTGTCACCGTGACACCGTTGGTGACACTCCAAGCTAGCGAACACGTACTCTAACCTCGATATAGCACTTCACTGGTGGCCTTTTAATTCAAAATCATGTATGTATTTGGATTGGTGACACATTAGAATTTGTTAATGCGTCAATATTTTTGTTTGATGAAGTTTGCAACAAGTCTTGTGTTACTATAACCTTATAGGCGACAGTTGTCGCGCGTTGTACGCTGGCAACACATAGGAATATGCCAATATCACGGGAAGGGTAGGCGAAAATGTGGTCGAAGATCACTTCCCAATGTCAGTACTTTCTGATGTGGGTTACATATATTCACAAGGAAAGAACAGGCAATACTCTCACTGCCCATCAATCAATCATACTGATTGTTATCACTATTTACGGTACATTTGAGCAGCAGCTGGCGAACTCCCTAAAGCTATTGCACAATGGACCCGTCTGATATAGACATGGGAACTTTTGTCAACGCCTCGTAGCCTCGTAAGGTAGTTCACCAGCCCATCAAAAACATCACAAGTGTCGACCCCAAATATGTCAAGTACAGACACTGTAAAGCATCGCCAAAGAAATGCGATGATAACGCCTCCGTGCACCAGGAGACCTGAACGCCACTGGACAGACGACAAACAAACACCGTTGTTGCCGTTGCGAGGCGCGAGGAAGTCCAGGCAGGTGTGTCAGCAATCAGGGCTCTGACGCTCTCACGTTTACGCGTCTCATTTCGCATCGCTGATTCGCCAGGTTCTTTCACTGCAGGAAAACACCACCGAACAGCAGGGGATAGATCACCATAAAACACCACCGAACAGCAGGGGATAGATCACAATAAAACACCACCAAACAGCAGGGGATAGATCACTGTTTCACATCTTGGTCCATGGCATGCGAATCAAGTCCCAGTGATTTTGAAACCGTATCCCCTTTCAACGATTGTTTGCACCTTGAAACTATTTTCTGAACAGGAAAAAGGCCATATTTGCAAACTACGACACTTCTTCTGTGCACAGGATTAAATATCTTGTTGCTTGTTAGCAGAATAACAAGTCCTTGTTTTGGTGACATCTGACAGGGAACATCTCCTATGTTGATTTACTCGAAGCAAATTCTAGGACTTGACGAAGACTCTGCGGCAGGCCAGTGACATAACATGCAACAACATGAGCATTTGTGCTAAAAACCGAATCGTTATTTTGTGTACACGACTAAAAACGTTAACATGGTCGCCTATGGAAACATAAAATAATGATCTGTTCCCAGCTGGGCGACAGAAATTTACTTTTAATGAAAAAGACCATGTTGTCGTTTAATACGCACATTTGCTCGCTCGCACGCACGCACGCGCGCAAAAAGAACATGTCGTTTAATACGCACGGTTGCTCGCACGCACGCCCGCGCGATTGTGCGTGCGTGCAAACACACGCACGCACGCACGCACGCACGCACGCACGCACGCACGCACGCACGCACGCACGCACGCACGCACGAACGAACTCGTTTAACGACATTAACTCCTACGGTTGGAGGGGAGCCTATCTACGTGCGCGACTCCTTTTTACAGTAGCTCAATAACAGTTGTTTTGAACGCGAGTGCGTGCGGGAACCGCTAAATTAGAGACGTGTTGGTGTTTTATAACGTAAAGCAGCGCTTGTTGTATTTATTTGATTACATTTATCTTTTTCGTTAAGAATTGCCGTTGGTCATTATGTATTGTGCGCGACATGTCTCGGTGTGTCGCGTATCGATCGTGCTTTGCAGGGGGTGCGCGGTGGACGCGCTGTCTGATGTGACAAAGTACTTAGCTGGGCGACTCGTTGACATGCACGCACGAAGACACGACAGGTGCACCGCACGGACGCGTCAGCGCCGCCCCGCGCCGCCGATGCTCCGATTCTTGTTTGCAGTTCGTGCTTTATCAATAGTGTCTTCTTGCAACGAGCTGTCTGTCCTAGACGGTTTCTCCGATACGTCCTTACTGTCCTAGACGGTTTCTCCGATACGTCCTTAACAGTCCTCGGTGGGAGGCACGAAGTCCTACTCAGCCGCAATGACACAGGACCGTCCTGACAGTGGGACGGGAGGGTGGGATGTTGAGGCGGATCAAAAGCGCCGGTAGTGTGGGCGAATTTGTATTATTTATCTACACAATAACAACGATAAATTTCCGGTTGGACGTTTTATATTTGCATTGATTGTTGTCACCGTCGTGTCATGAAAACCTCGGGCGGGATGATGTTCATCCCATGTTCAAACTGATGGATCCTTGTCTTCCCTGCCCGCCCCCCACCAACTTCCCCCACCGACCCCCCCCCCCCGACTCCCCTGCTCTTACCTGGTGGCAAGTTCGTCGACCGGCGGGTGTTGTTTTCACATAACCGTGACGTCATTTCATGGAAAAATACATCATTCAGTAGATTGTTTTCTGTTTACGTTTTCTTGATTTAAAGACCGTCGGTCATAATGAAAACACGAAACGGGCGAGGTGATTAGTTAGAGTACCATAGTTCTGGAGAGAAAAACCGCTTAACTATTTACGGAGCCCCGTAAAATATACACCGGACTTTGTTTGCTTGTCAAAAAAGGAGATTAATTGAGTGCAGGTATTTTGCTGGCCATTAAAATGGGAGCACGAGATTCTCAAAGCATCGGTGTGCGTGGGTTGTTAGCGGCGGGTACGGAATGGAAAACATGTCTTGAAAAAGCCGTCACAAACATGCGTGCCCACACAGTAATGTGCAAATGCCCTGAAAGTGGACGGAGAACAAATTGACATGTAAGCGGGCATTCATTGAGGTTTTTAATTGGAAAATTGGATAAGTTTAGTAGAACAATAGGGGTAATAGTTAGCACTTAAGAGACGCGAGACTGGAGCCAAATTGTACAGGCGCGGTGGCGCAATGGTTTGGTGTTCGCGTTGTCACCAGGAGGTCACGGGTGCGTACCCCAGGCCGGCGGTCAACCCGGCCGACGTTGGGCACACCTTGACTCGTCTAGCACCAGGCGTATGGTTGTAGGAAGTTAGAAACGTGTGTCTTTCGGATGTGACACTAAAAGGCGTAGGTCCGTTCTGTCCGGTGTCTATGGCAGGAGAAGTACTGTGTGTCCACTCATATAAATACACTCTTGCGTTAGCAGTGGAAAAGGGCTATCTGTAGGGACTTCATAAGACAAGCCCGGTTAAACACAGGGATACGAACGGACGGTGGTTGAATAGAATAAAAGAGAGCGCCAGCTTGACACGAGCACCTACCAAGTAGCAAGAGGCGGTGGGTCGCCTTGTACCTCTGGCGTTCCTTGTCGATTTGTCGCTCGATCTCCTTGTTCTTCTGCTGCTGCACCTTGTCCCCAGAGGCGCCGCCTCCAAGACAACCCATGTCGATGCGCAACGTTTTCCCGATAAATCCGACTTGTCCTCCTTCAAGCTGGCGCGTCGTCCGTTGCTTGGTGCTGGAACTGCGCAGAGCGTTGCAGGAGTGACGCAACTGACCGCGCGGCGCGTTGCAAGCCGGATCGATGGCTATTGGCGACTCGCGCAGTGCGTGCAGGACGCCGGTGTTCTGCGCACGCTGCCAGGTGTCGCCGGAGAGACCGATGCCAAGTGGTGCGCGCCGTCGACAACAACACCGGCCGAGCTCAGCCGACCGTGACGGACCGCCAGTTAGCACTCGGCCTGCCTGCCGTTAGACTCGACGGAGGTTGAGAGTGAAGACATTATCGCGGTGCCGTTGCATAATAAGATATTATCAATCAAACGAGCCATTCGGATTTCGCTTCTCTCACATTTACCTGTCAATATAATTGGCCACATTGGAGTATAAAGATCAGAATTGTATCGTTTGAACATTCTGATATGATTTGTCGGGTATTTTGGGGTATTATGAACTGTCGTGTAGGGCCTAGGCTTATTCACGGAGGCACGTTGAATTTTGAGGGTGTGTTTTAACGAAATGTTGAAATGCATGGGCAATATTACAAATACGAGTTCCGCTTCAGGTGCATCTCGCGCCAGCCATACATCGGCATACGCACAACACGATATTTTCAGGTAACGGTTTAACACTTTATATTTAGTTCGCAATACGCACGTTGTCAACGTATTCACTGTTTCATCAACAGTTATATAATTAAGTCATAACAATAGACAGACAAATAAAAAACATTAATAAAAACATACACATAACATAACATAACATAACATAACATAACATAACATAACATAACATAACATAACATAACATGTAACACAATTCTAAGAATATAAATCAATATTCAAATTACAAAAACAATACAATTACAAATTCTAACAACATATAAATACAATGTACATAGATAAAATAAATAGCATTAAGTAAAAACCATACATTTGCAATTTCTAAAACATCACCGTTCATTTAGGTCTGCCAAGTAGAACATGTTCAACTCGACTCGCTGGCGTTATGTCATTGTTATGTCATTGTTATGTCATTGTTATAACATCAGGAGAGAGAAGGACAGATATTTGATCGCAGTTACATAACAAAATCATGACTACACAACTAGATTTTATCAACGGGTCTGCGAATAAATGTCACAAGTGTATGTACCATTTACGACCAAACATTTAACTATCGTAGTATAGACTAGTATCCGGGTCTAATGACGAACATCATCATTTATAAACCATTTCTTTTGTAAGATGAATCTTTCGTAACATCATCCGCCAGTAGTATCCGCCCTGTTTCCGTATTTTAAACATGCGTTCACCTTCCTTCAATTTCAAGATATGTTTTGACAATAACGAGTTTGTTTGGCACGGAATGCATTGCCAGTACGGCTTCACGTTTTATTGTTGTTTCCAACTGCAAATTGGTTTTGTTATCTAAATGTCGTTTTAATGGAATTGAATAACTCCACAGAGATACACGTAACTCATGTCTCCATTTGTAACGGATAATTACGTACGATCAATATCTCCTTCCGTCTACGGACAATACATTAATTTTATCTTGATCTTGAGTGATCGACTTGATCAGTTCTGTACTGGAAGATTGTATTGAACTGTTATCATTATTACCATCGCTGGCGCCATCTTGGGGCCTTGGCTGCAGTGACAATTCACTAGAAAGGCCCTGACATAAAAATCCATGTAAAATTTGTAATGCAGAGTTGGGTGGAGTGAAGAAACAAAATGAGAACAAATTGAGACATCAACGTGTAGACCTACGGAAAAGCAGCGCACAACGTAAACTATCTGTCAGTATGAATATATCAATACCTGGACACATGTAATACGGTCACAGAGAACGTTATCACATTACCCGTCGAGTCATCCCTGTTAACTCGGTCATGTATGTATGGATCATTATGCAAAACAACCGCTTACAGCACGCCGTATTGATCAGGCGAGCGAAACCACGTGACGCACCTACTCAAGTCAGTTCAGACAAAGCAGTTTTACCTGTGCACGCGTCACCTTTTGTTTCGTTTTTGCGTCCGATTCGAGGACCTCTCAAATTCTCAGAGTGCGGGTTGACCGCTGATGTCGCACGATTGTCCGTGAAAAACAGTGCACATTACACAATATCTGTCATCCATGTAGTTATTTCAACTTACAATGTGTACGTGCGTGCGTGTGTGTGCGTGTCCGTGTGTGTGTCTGTGTGTGCGTGTGTGCGTGTGTCCTACTATATGCAAGTCCAGAATTTCGAGCCCGCGATTACCTTCGTATTAAGCAACGTTAAATAATGTGATGGATCCGCCATAAGACTTAACATAAAGCATCAAGTAATGTGATAGATCCGCCATAAGACTTAACATAAAGCATCAAATAATGTGATAGATCCACCATAAGACTTAACATAAAGCATCAAGTAATGTGATAGATCCGCCATAAGACTTAACATAAAGCATCAAGTAATGTGATAGATCCGCCACAAGACTTAACATAAAGCATCAAGTAATGTGATAGATCCGCCATAAGACTTAACATAAAGCATCAAGTAATGTGATAGATCCGTCATAAGACTTAACATAAAGCATCAAGTAATGTGATAGATCCGCCATAAGACTTAACATAAAGCATCAAGTAATGTGATAGATCCGCCATAAGAGTTAACATAAAGCATCAAGTAATGTGATAGATCCGCCACAAGACTTAACATAAAGCATCAAGTAATGTGATAGATCCGCCATAAGACTTAACATAAAGCATCAAGTAATGTGATAGATCCGCCATAAGACTTAACATAAAGCATCAAGTAATGTGATAGATCCGCCATAAGACTTAACATAAAGCATCAAGTAATGTGATAGATCCGCCATAAGACTTAACATAAAGCATCAAGTAATGTGATAGATCCGCCATAAGACTTAACATAAAGCATCAAGTAATGTGATAGATCCGCCATAAGACTTAACATAAAGCATCAAGTAATACACATTATTGTATAGTTTATCCTACCAATGCAGCGTGAGACAACCAGTTGACATCCACAACAGAGTCGTCTATCATCACGACGAGGAGAATGAATGAATGACAAGGAGAATGAATGACTAAATGAATAACGAGAAGAATGAATTAATGATCGAATGACGAGGAAAATGAATGAATGAATGAATGAGTGAATGAATGAACTAATTAACGACGAGGCGAATGAAAGGATGATGAGAAGAATGAACAAATAAATGAATAACGAGATAAATGAATGAATGACGAGGATAATGAATGAATAAATTAATGACGAGAAGAATGAATAAATTAACGAATGAGAATTAATTAATGAATGCCGAGGCGAATTAATGGATGACGAAGAGAATGAATGAACGAATGACGAGGAGAGTGAATTAATGAATGACGCGGAGAATGAATGACTAACGAGGAGAATGAATGCATGACAAAAATAATGAATAAATGAATGACGCGGAGAATGATTGACTGACGAGGAGAATTAATGAAGGAGAATGAACGAATGAACGACGAAGATTGTGAATGAATGAATGATGCGGATAATGAATGAATTACGCGCATAATGAATACATGAGACAGAGAATTAATTAATGTCAAGGAGAATGAATGAATGAATGAATGAAGAGGAGAATTAATTAATGGCGAAGAAAACGAATGAATGACGAGAAGAATGAATGGGTGGCAAAAGATAATTAAAGAATGATGAGGAGAATGACCGAACGGCGAGGAAAATGAACTGCGACACCCCTCCTCTGGCCGTGATAATTGTGACACCCCTCCGCTGGGGTTGGTAATTGCGACACCTCTCCTTAACTGCGAAACCCCTCCTCTGGGGTTGGGTAGCAGCGACACCCTTCCTCTGGGGTGGGTAACTACGACACCCTTACTTTGGGGTGGGTAACTGTGACACCCTTCTTCTGGGGGTTGGTAACTGAGATACCCCTCGGCTTTGATGTTTTCTCTATCACTTGTTTTTATTGTATTGTATAATAAACAATGAGTCCCTAATATTCAATCCCATTCTCATTAGAAGTTCGAAGGTCAACTAAAGGTCAACCGTTTGAAACCCGTCTCTTCTGTTGTCATCGTGTCTTGTCCGACGAGCATTGCGAAAGAGGCGCCACTTCCTGGAAGAACCTTTCAAGCACTCCCGCCGAAGACCTTCCTCCGTCAGCGACGACTGCTCACCAAAACCACCGAACACCCACGAGCGAGAAACTCGAACCTAGGGCTCGGCAGCGCCGCCACTAACTCGGTAAGATGAATCACTTCAACACGAGACGACGTGCGGCAAAATCACGCAAACGGATATAGGAGTCAGACCACAGTTGAAAATTGCATTGGTGGCCATGTTAACGTTTTGTTAGATTATAAGAAAACGTGACCACTAAAAATTCTGAAACTTTTTCACAGCAACTGCCATCATCTCATTGACATGCTGACCAAGTTTTATCAAAATCACATACCTCCAGCTCTTTTAAAACGCCCCGACGTGCGATGCCCATCAATTTTGACAAAAATAGCCTTGTATTCATGCGCCCACGTGGCCCATAGCAGAACAATTCCCATAAATCCCTCCGCCTTTTAAACTCTCAAAAATATGCACCATTTCACAGCCAATAGCTTCTACAAACAAACCTGTGAATATGCCTGCTCAATTGCACTTATGTCACATCATATGAATTCTTTAAATTCACATATCGCAATTTAATACGCCCTACATTCGTGTGAAACAATAAACAGGAAGGTCAACTGTGGTCTTACCCCAAATAGGGAATTTTTTTGTTTCAGAAAGTGTAAAATTTTATATCAAGTTGCGGCACAGTGTATATGTAGACACATTATGGAACACTCCTACTTGTCAAGTCATTATTATTTGTTTGACAGCCAAGTCTAAACAATGCTTTGTCCGTATTATTAGCTGAAAACCAGTCACATAATTTTATTATAGGTCGATTTTGACACTTGATAAATCATAGATCATGTACACTAGATTTACATAGCACTGCGAACCAATGAAGCCTGCTTACTGTCCCTTTGAATATACTAATGAGTTTATTTTTAAATTAGTATTCATATAATTGCTTGATTTTAAACCAAACGTGGCATAACTTTGTAAGAAAATTGGAAATTTTTCACATTTAACAGGATTTAGGGTAAACTCCAATGATTCAGGTTTGTCCAATTTTATTGTTTATGTGACTGCTTTCATACTTCTAGTTGATAAGATACAAGGCGAACGGCTTGATTTCGATACGCCACCATAAAAGGGTATCACATGACCAGATGCCAGTCGCGACCAGATTTGAAAATGCTGATCTACGCAGTGCTTCCAGTGGGTGTGACACAACCAAAATACAACTATTCTGTCCAAATTTGTTACACAATGTTGCTAACGCACTGGGCCACAAGACAAATATCACCAATGATCGCTCTAGTCCAAAATGGTTACCTGTTCCGTCACATACTTATATCATACCCCCTAATTTTCGCAAACTTTCCATTTTGGCATCCGATCTGTATCATGATGTTCGTGATTGCTACTGCTGTCTGCCTTTTCCAAGCAAACCGTTCACTTTTCCTATCAACCTGTGCCTATGGGAATGATTATATCTTATGTTAACCACTTCAGAGTTATGGTTAGCTAGGGATGGGGTTAGCTAGAGATGGGGTTAGCCAGGCATGTGTTTAGCTATAGATGGGGTTAGATACGGTTAGGGTTGCAAAGTACTGCACACAACATGCAATTGGTGGTGAATAGACATTTTGGAAAGGCAACAGTTATTGTTGATATTAAAAATTGCTTATTGTACACTTTTAGCTTACCACAAGTTCTATAATGCTATTTTAGCATATTAAAAATAAAAAAATTGTATTTATTAGCAATGAAATATCATATTAAACATCAACTTGCGCAATATATCAGCTCGTGCACATCAAACGTTATAGTACAAAACTAAAATGTACATTTATTTGACATGTTTTATATTTAGTAGATCGGTTATAAGACACCTCCTAAGGGAGACTGTTAAACAGTTTAAATAGTAGCGGCGTTTAACCAGTAATGATCTTGTTCACTA